>BOPP01000062.1:4157377-4203330 GCA_017312745.1 Gryllus bimaculatus
CTCCCTGCCTTGCTCTATACCGCGCTACCTCGCTCCGCCTTTTTCTGCTCAACCTCGCCCCGCTCCACCTTGACCCGCTATGCCTTGTCCCACCACGCATTGTTCCGCCTCACCTTGCCCTACCGCGCCCCTCATCCCCCCTTCCCGCGCTGATCCACCCAGCCTTGCTTCGCCCCTCCTTCTCTCGCCACGCTTTCCCGCGCTTCGCCTTAGCCACTGTTTTGCTGACGACTGTTCTCCGCCTCTCCCCCGCTTCACGTCGACCGCAAATCGGGGGAGCGCCCATTAAGAGCCGAGGCACGCTCGGGAAACGTCTCACTTTAACCCTTCGCTGGTTTGGATTCTCATGTTAAGCCTTACCTCGAAGACGTCCACAACGCCCAGTTTTGCCAATCCGATTGTCCCGCGTGTCGTGTTCTCTGGTCTGCGACTATCTGAATGTGCTTTCCCACTCTCCGGTTCATCCGGTGGTGGTCTTTGTTAAGGGTGTGTAGTTTTGACGTGAATGCATCGCTAAGTGTCCTGTAAGGGAACATATTTGAAACAGGGTTAACGGTCACATAATGCCAAGAAAATAAGGAGGCGACAGATTCATTCGTGGCGGTTTTGTAGGTCGGGCTAAAGCAAAAAACAGTTGCAATTGTCCAGTCAGGAAGAGCAGATCGGCCAAAAGTGTCAAAGTGTCCATAAGATGAGTTAGTGATTCTCAAAAGGGATCCATACATGCTCGGTACATCAAAGTTTTATCCGACATTGTTGTGAGCGCCTAGGAAAGGTGGCGAACCACACAAACGCTATTGGAGAGTCCCGAGTCAGAAGATTGGCATGTCAAGACTTAACCGTGAAAACAAAATTAGGTGTTTTTTTTTGAAAAAAATGATAGGGTCATGAATTCCTTTTATCATATTTTATTATTTTAAACTGCTTCCTCGGTGTTCATGTTTTATCTCAGTCACGCAAAACAAGAGAGGCTTCCAAATGAATATCTTAATGGCTCTACTGCGTCTACTCTGACAGATCCGAACGACGCCATGAGGGCAAAGTTGAATGTTAATGGTATAGCGTTTGACAAAAAAATCCCTAAATGTGTCATGTCAACAGGATGGAATCAAGTAGGCAACCAGAGTTAGTACTCCTATTCATAAGAGAACTAGGGGGCCACAGAGAGGTGCATAGGTCTAGAAAGCGATGGATAGAGCAGTTCAGAGTCTCGGAGTGTGCGTGTGGTTCTTAACCTTCGTAAAAGAAAGAGCCGAAGAAGAAATTTTATTCGGCATTTGGGTTTTTTAGGGCGGGTGATTTGCGCGAATTCCGCCCGAACGATGCGCGTGTGGTGGCAGACGTGGCGGCGGCGCCGGCGCCGGCGCCGGCTGTGGCGCCGTGGCGCCCAGCGGCCATAACAAGGCGATAAGCGTGTGCGCGGGTGCCAGCAGAGGCCACCGCAGTTAAATGTCCAAGGCCTCGCAGGGGCAGTCGCCGCTCCCCCTCCCCACCCCCATCCCTGCTCCTCGCCCCACGCCGATTATCGCTTTACTACGAGCGACCTCTTAGGATAATTTTAGGCGTCAATAGTAATTTTAGCGGTTGCTAGAGGGATCTGAGATCGCAGACTACTCGAAAGATAGATATCGACTGCAATTGAAGGATACATTTATCCACGAATCGTGCGATTGTACTTATCTATTTGGAGACTCTCATTTTCCCCTCTAAAAACTATCATTCGACATGGAATGTCCATCTCAATTTCTCTGAGAAATTATCATAAGAGGCAATTCCTGTCAGAAAGTTTATGTGAATAAATTAGTTTAAAAACGGAATTATAATTATTTATTCTGATATTTGTCAGTTGGACTTCTTAGTGAAGATATGCATGAAGACGAGCGAGAAGCACATTCAAGTGTCATCCAAGCATATGTAAGAATAACTGCAAAAAAGTCATAATAAATTAGTTGTGCTATATCACCACCTACTTCTTCGCAACAGTAATGGTTAAGTAAAATTATAATACCCCAGTTCCTGTCTATATGAACACATCCCATGTACAACTCATTATCAATGGAAGTGCAGTAAGCGAAAAAATGTAATTAATTTAAAGCTATTGCATAAATAAAAATTCGACAATCCAAAATTCCGTTCCTTACACCCAGAAACACTGTCTAACAATAAGTTATTCCTAGAATTTCAAACTGCCATGTCGCGGCGTTCTCGTTTTGGTACTGCTAAGTGATAACTTCTGAAAGATTCTAGCAAAAGAAGTGAAATTCTAATGCAAATTCAAAAACTAGCCCAATTGTGCTAAACTACTCATGTTTTAAAAAATTGCTCTTGGATTTTTTTAATGAACTAAGTTTTTGGAACATTTCATTTAACAAAAATTCTCTTTCGTGAATTTTGTACTTTTGCAATGTTAATTGTTTGCAACTTTCCAAAATATAGGGAGTTTGCCGAACCATTTTTTACAGTTCATTGGTACATACGAGGAAATAATTTAAATGAAACATTTGAATCCGTTTTTGAGATTTTTTTCTACATTGCGTTAACTTCAAGCAGGAATTACACGAAAACTACTTAGTTTTTTCAAAAACTTATAAACGAAATTTTTTAAAAAGCTGATTTCTTCGAACACATTTCATTTAACATAACAATCTATATTCTCAATATTGTACTTTTACAATGTTAATTTTTTGCAGTTTTCGAAATTTCAGAGAGTTTGTCGAAAATGAGATCAGTTCCATATTTTCTATTGTTCTTTGATACATAATCGAAGAACATTTAAAGAAAAATTTTGAACAGTTTTTGACAAAATAATTGTTTAAAAATTGCCTATATAACACAAAATTATGAGAAAACTTTTAATATTTTCCATAATATGTTCAGGACCTTACTTCAATATGTCTTTGAACAAAAGATTTTATTAAGAAAAATAATCCATCTTCAATATTGTAGTTATATAAAAACGCCGATTTTTTTTGAAATTTTGTTCTTTTGAACAAATCAGGGATGTCAATGAAAAATTAAGCTTTTGCCATTTTTAAGAATTTTTTTACGCTGAAGACAAAAATAAATCAAAATGTTGGCGCTATTTTGAAAATAATTTTAAGACGTGGAGGCTTCATGTAAAGTATAAAATAAATGAAATTTTAAAAAAATCCTCTTCAGACCTGTAGGTCCTTGAATTCGTTAAGATAGATCGAGGAATAACATTTTTTTAGAAAATTGGCAGAACGGTTTAGACGCTGGCGTTAGCCACAGACGGAGAGACAGGCAGACGCTTTTGCCGTCAATCGATTTCCTGTATCAAGGACCCACAAAACATGTATTCTGACAGTTTTATGGGGATAATCCCCGCATGTAGATCGGTCACAAATAATGTTATTGTATTATCTATGCGGATAACTCCCCACTACGATTTTTTAAAATATAATTTGCAGAGTATCTGTTAGAGATGTCTCAGAATAAATCTTACTAATTGCTGGCGCAAATATGGGGCCGGAGATAATTACTTTTTGTCATTGGACGTATGGGTAGTTCCGTGGGATTGCGAAATACATGCAATTGTCCCCTGATTCTTTGACAATCGCTCTGCACTGATATTTGGAGGTAAATTACATGAAATTTCTTTGACTACGTCAGAACGCATACCTGCCAAATACACATTCAGTATTAGATGCCTACCAAAGGCACATGCCACATGTGTAACTTCATCATAATTTCCCGAATACATTCAGTGCCAAGAAGTTTTTTTCTGAGAGTCTCTGTATGCTGTCCTTGAAACGCGAGCTTCACGAATTGATTTTCTTCTGTGGAGACGCTCTAAAGCGAACCATTATATTTGATCGTGTGCTTTCAAACTGAGTTAAAGTGCGTACCATAACCATTTTAAAGGGCTCTTTAAATGTATTGACTCTTACAGAATCAAATGAGTATGGTATTTTATAAAGTCTCTAGCAGCACTGTTGTGACGCTACCTGTGTTGATTGAGCACTTACATACGAATCGATTGCCTCAGTCTCGAATGTTGGTCCAGAAAGCATGCCCATCCAGGAAACGTTGGAAAAAATTATCTGAGACATTTTCTTACGGGGGACAGTTTCACGTGGGCTTCCAAGAGGTTCTCAGTAATATCAATTTCCATTCTGATAATTCTCTTAGGAACCGTCGCAAAATCAGATGTTTATTTATTGACTTCAAAAACACTTAAAACCGTGCCAATGTATGTGTAAAATTTTAATCTACATAGATTTCTTCAGCTTTGAAATTCCCACCCCGTTCTTTTACCATACTGTTGAATTACGAATAAAGTTAGCGAATAAAGTTACCATACTGTTGAATTACGAATAAAGTGTGACGAACGTTTTGGGCAAAACTTGGTAACAAGAAAATTATTTCGTGTTATAAATATAGTTTGTTGTGCTTCGGCTTTTGGCATTTTCCTCTCATTGTGAAGGAAGATATTCACATTCCCGAGAACATACAGATCTATTTTATTGTGCTGTTAAAAAATATCTATGTTCCTTAATAACACCCCACAGATCAAAAAAGTGTGTGGATGTAGTGAAGTAATATATTCTTCAGAAGCAAAACAAGCGGTCAGCTCGGCATTCACTCAATGGATCAAAAGAAAGGAGCGAAAAACCTCATCGAGATGAAGGTCATTGATCCAGAAACTGAAGTTAACTGCTTGTATAAGTCCTCTATGCTTTATATTTCACCCCGAGAAATATTCTAATCTGCAAGATTTATTATTAATCGGTAGTATTCTGCCATATAAAGAATGAACTTCTGGATTTGTTCATTATGTGAGGATGATACGCGTATCATTTTCAGTGTATGATATGACAACTGCGCTATATTTATATTTATTATAAAAAACGTGAGTCATAGAATTTCGAACACATTGTGTTTCTTTTATCAATGTACAAGATAATTTGTAATATATTAGGTTTGCAATTAAGATTTATAACGTAATATGATCCCCTCTGCAGATGAACTAAGAAAATATGACCGTTTTGCATCAAGACACCATAAACACATAACCTCGTAAATCCGCTATTTTTGGATATGGAATCGCATCTCAATTTGCATTAAACAGATCTCAGATGAAAACATTGTAATTTCGCAGATCATGATGTAGGGGGAAACATGCAACCCACAACACACGCTATTGTGCAACACGCAGAGGTCACACTGCAAACAAGTTCATTATTCGGAAAATGTGCATCCTAGGCGCTTATAAAATAATTTTAGGGATCCCTAGGGAAACAAGTTTTAATTCTTATGCTCTAAGTTTAATAATGAAACCGTTCTGAACTTCTATTTAACTTCCGAGTATTGAGAGAATCCCCACTCCACGTTGCTTGAGCAGTAAGTATTTTCAATTTTATTTATTTGATATTATTTTGTTGTTGTTTTTTTAACTTAATTCAGTATATTTCTTTTGTTCAACTTGTGTTAATGTTTCAATTTTCTCCTCCTTGCTAGAGACGCCACTGGAGATGGGGAAAAAGCCTGGTTTCCCGAACAGTTCAACTCTGGGTAATAATTAAATAAACAATTATTAAAACCCTTCTTGTGGGCGATTATTCTTTCTTTACCATATTCAGTTATAACTTGAAAAAACATGCCAAACTTTTCAACAAATTCCAAACACAGCACGCTTTGGTGCACTATTGTGTTTTTAATTTTGATAGCCAGGGACAGTCGGTCAGTTCTAACGCTTTTTTACCAAATGAACAATCAATGAAAAATCCTTGCTTACGTCATTTGCATGAAGGAGTAATACAGATAATCAAAGACATAATATTTCATCCAACAAGCTTTGCCTTGGTTACGTCGAAGTGACGCTAACCAATTTCTGAATATAATAAATTGTGACCAGAATGTTTAAATAAAAATAAATGTAATTTGTTTAAATTCTACCTTAAATATCATTAACTTCTTGCAATTTACCTTTGGCTTTCCGTAGACATTTTATGTATATACCATACAAAACAACTACGACCCCAACAATGTAGGCATTCGAATATACATTTAAAAAACAGCCTTGCTGGGCCATTTTGCGAATTGACCAGCTTTTCAAACGATGCGCGGGAAATTGAATGTACCAATTCGAATGATTTCCCAAGTTTCTATAAGACAGAGTGTCGCGCCGAAAATGAGACCAGCAACGCTTTCTTCACCCTCCTCTTGAACGTGATAAAATTAAAGCAAAGTTATCTGTGACCGTTTTTGAGAAAATACGTTCTCTTTTAAATTTGCCTACACAATTACGCCACAAATTTTGTCATATTTCAAGAAACTTTACTGCACTGCTCATCTTGCAAGATTTATCCACAGTTTCGTTACCAGGACCCGGCAATATGAAGGTTTTCTATCGAAAATTCCTGTTTAGAGGCAATTGACCAATACTTTTTCCCCGACAGCATTACAAAATACTTTCTTGCGTAAGTAAGTAAAGCGAAGAACAGTAAAATTGGATCCGAACGTGTAACATTTTCTCTCTTAAAATATTTTTTTTACAGATTTTTATATTTATTGTTTTTCGTCATCTCCTGCTAATAAACGTCCTCACAATATTTCACTGAATTTCGAGAGCAATCGCCTACTCAATTCATTTTTGCACTAGAACATGGGTTTTGCGAGACCTGCTTGTGGACGGAATACTGAGCGAGGTGGATTTGAGTTGTGTGCGTAACATGACGCCTCGCACGTACTCAGTAACTACTCAAATTGCCTTACCGCTCAGGCGACGGCCCCTCGCCGTTCATCGAGTTTAATCCGCTTGCGAAGCAGATGGGACTATTGGTCACAGCTCGCCGCGTAGAGAAAGGTTCGAGAGACAGACCAAGTTCCACCGAGACACTGCGATGTGTTGAACACAAACAACGCAAAAAGCATATAAAATTTTCAGTTTGCGTACGTTGGTAAATAAAGCTTGTATTGTGATCTCGCTTGTTTTCTTTCGGAATGAGAAGAAGAGAGTAAATGCTTTGTTTAAATCTGCCTTCCAGATACCAGGCAAAACTTTGCTGCACATTTGCCAGTGGCTGTACAAGGAACACTTCTTTAAAGTGTTTATCATCAGCAATTGCTATATTCAAAGAAATCCAGAAGAATGGAGGAAAGGAAGCAAGCTTATGGGAAACTGGCCTTGCGCTCTGACAATAAATGATTACGATCTGGTCTCAACTTATTGAATTTATATTTTTTGCAAAATGTTAAGAAAAGCTGCAAACTCGCTACAATAAGAATACAGGAATTAAAGCTCTAACTGGTGGTCACAAATGCGAAAAGAGTTGGCAATATGACATCGTTTTCTAAAAAAAACAAACCTTGAAAGACGAGTTACGAAGCTGGAGACAGGAGCACAAGATGAAACCGTTCATTTGACGAACCAAGGTAAGACGACACTGGATTATTCTAGAAGGCTATAAGATAATGACAATCATTAGAAACAATATAATAACTAGAATGGATAGCAATAAAAGCGCACTCTAATGCCCATTTGTATGTAGGCAAGAAGTTTATAAAAACCAGACGCTGACGGATAAAAAGGTACACTTGGTGAAGCATGTAGTCCTCGGTTACATAATATCGAATGTTTCTACTCACTATTAATTTCCTCAATTTTCCTTTTTTCGCAATTAAATATAAAATGCTTTCACAAGGATATATTTCTTTATTTACTTAGACTTGTAAATGACATATAGGAGCTTGTACAGAGAGGAAGAAAAATAGGAGTGTCATTTTCACAGTGACATCCAGATACATTTGGCGATTCGTTGACCCTAGAAACAAAACTCAAAATGTAGGCCAACTCTATATCTACAGTAGATTAATGTAGCATGTAGATACTGTGTTCTGTTTTTTGTTTTATTGTCTCATATTAACGATTATTGACGTATCCACAAATACTCTTTGGAAAGGAAATAAATTATTGTTACTACATGCCTGCATAATAAAACATCCTAAAATATGTTAATTATTAGGAAAATATGTATTATAATAATGTTAAACAAACGTGTGCTTCGTGTAGCGATGAATTTGATCTCTTAAGTCCTAAGAGAAGAAATTTAAACATGCATATCTACTTGAATTATTTTCTTCGATGCGTTCTGAATAATATTCTGGTCAAACCGTTAATAACAATTTGATTAAATGTTAATTTATTTACAGCCACTCGTGCAAATCAAAGTGTAATAATGAAATGACACTTCGCTTTCAATTATTTTTTAATGAAAAAGAAATATCGTAGGCATTATTATATCAAGTTGTTTTAATCTGAGATTGTGCGAATGGAGCAAAATATGGTAATTTTTTATCCAAACGTTACATTTATTTTTGAGTAGCGAAATATGGCGAAAATATTAAAAGGACTGTTTAATTCGCAAAGAATTGGTTATTTTCTTTCTAAAAAATATTTTCTTGTGACCCTAAGTTCTCGGCAACCTGTGTAGCAAAAAAAACAGATGTGCGCTTGATGATGTCCTGATACAGAACCTGATGGCGATCCATGCCATCTCAATGTGAATCTTCATTACTGAATTATAATCGGAACTTTTTCCCTTAATATTGATTATGCTTCATATTCAGTACGTTTCCGAATTGTACGACCGGGAAGATTGAATTTTCGCGGATGATTTTCGCCCAGTCCCATGCATTACTGGGCCCAGATCTTGTTGACGTCCTGTCAGAATAGAGTTGCAGTCTTACGTGACGTCGCTGGGTTGCAGCGTGCACGGGCACGTCGTCCTCGCGACCTTGCCCCGCCGGCCACCGCCGGCACCCCCACCACCGCCCCCATCACCCCACCGCGCCCCGTCCACCCACCGGCCCCCGTCTCCGCCGCCGCCCCATCGCTGTCCGCCCCATCACGCGCCGCCGTCCCCGTCCCGCGCCGCGCGTCCCCGCCGCCGCGCGCCCGTCCCCGCGCGCCTCCGTCCAGCCGCGTCTCGTCCCCCGTCCCTGCTCCCCGACGTTTTTTCCGACACGCGCCCTCGAACTGGATGCGTGCGGCTGATCCCGGAAAGGATATATCGTGTTTGTGACATCGGAGAGTTGTCGCTCGCTATTCTCAGAGGCATTGTGTAATACGAGCTTATTTTGGATGGTGTGACGAACAAATTCCATCTGGCAATTTGTCAAAGCACTCGGGATGCAGGGGTGTTTTCGCTCAACGGGGCGACAACTTGAGTCGTTTACACGTCTTCCAGTTCACATGTCATTGGCCACGCATTACAAGTTGTTCACTCTTTCTTGATACTTCGGTACAGTCCGTCTACGCAAGGCGCGCCCCTGCAGGGCACAGTGACGGCTGAGATCTATTAGAGGTGAAGGCAAAAATCCCTCCCGCTTTGCAGCAAAAATTAAGTTTAGCACTTTCGATACCCTTAAATGCATTCAAATACCTTTCGCCTTTACAATTTTCATAAACGTTAAAAACATATTATTCGCCATTCTACTGTTGTCTTCCTCTTTCTATTCTTATTCGTAGTCTTATTCTTATTCTTAGTCTTATTCTTAGTCTTAGTCTTAGTCTTATTCTCTGTCTTCTACTACTTCTTGTTCTTCATCATACGTGTCTGGTGTTCGACAAAATATGAAATATAACTAATATTTTGTTGAATAAACCAATCATAAAAGCTGCTTAAGTAAAATTGCAACACACTAGGATATTGTACACGGACCGCACGCGTTCTTTTCCTTGTTTATGACCGGCAAAGGTGGCTCAGGGCATCAACTGTTGGCACTGCAGTGCCTCTGACTAGCAGGTCCTAGGGTTCGAGTCCCGACGGTGGCAAACTTTTCGACAATTGCTAGATAGGTGGGTCACGTTGTGTGGCTGTCGAGAGGAGAATTCTAGCGGTTGGCTCCTCTTATCGGTAGCTTGTGTGGTTTCTCCTATCACCACCTGGAGAATGCTGGAGTAGTATCCTAAGAAACGGGCCACGGACCGCGCACGATCTTTCCTTCCCGTTCCTTGTCCTATCCTTACCCATTTATTATACACACATACACTAACATCCACTACACTCCCACACATGCCGGGAGACTGGTCGGGTGCCTAGAGCTTGTCTCGGATAGGGCGGTACCTCTCTGCTGGGAGATGGTTGGGGAAACCTCTTTAGCCGACGGTAGATCGGCGGCTGATGTCACCATTATCGGGGGAAGATCACCGCCAGCTCCCGAAATAAAAACAAGCACTACATTTACGGACTAATGACCTTAGTAGTTGACGCGCCTGGAATCACTGATCAATCAGTCAATCCTATATCCAGGCCTCATTCCTTTTCTAGAGTCGAGTGATGGACCGATCACCCATCCTCATACGGCCCATCCTATTGATTCAGAAAATCTGCAACAAGCATTAGAAATCCGGAAAGATGAGAGACTGTGGAACTCTGTGTGTGTTTTATGATAGCAAAAACGGGATATTATTAAATGAATTTAATTTTAGGTTGAATAAAAATTGCACTAGGTGGTTAGCGTAGTCACGACAGAATCCAAGTAGTCTGAGTCTGAGATTTCGATTCCCGGTGGTAACGGATTTGCGACCCTAGTTAATTAGCCGGAAAATTGTGTGCAGAAACCTCTAGTGGCATTTTGCTTTAGACGGTCGGTTTCCTAGTTTCGTCCAATACATTTCCTCCAAGAGAATGCAAGAGTAGTACTGTGAACAACCGCGCGTGTTCGATCGCGAACAAGATCTGACCAGGGCGGGACCAGGTAACGGGACGATCTTCATCGCCTCGTTGGTGTCCTGTCCTCCATGGTGAGAATCGTGTCCCCCGCCCCTCATAAAGTTCGATGTTCCCTGCTGGAATGTATTGTTTTGTCCTTGCCGGGCACACACTTGCCTCTTTTTCAAGATTTCTCTTCTGATTCCCTGTATTTAACTTGTTCAAATTAAGGAAATTAGAAGAGAGAACTAATGATTTATTTTGACTGCTGAGGAAGCTAAGAAACTATTCTGGAGTCGGTACAGTGAAACCGTAGGCATTTTAGATTACGTAATTTGGCCTTTATGTATCGTAACTTACACACTATATCATTACTTTTCGATATGAATTGTATTAATTTTTACTAACTATAATATCGAAGATAGAGATTTTTTCATTAATGAAATCTGTTTTTTAAAGACAGTTTATAAAGTAAGGTCATGTTCAATTTTTTAAAAATATTAGTGCCTTTAAGGTAATTTTAACTACTGACGAAATCGAAACAATCGAAATCACTTGTGAATACTAATCCTAAAATCTAACTGCATGCAATTAACTAACATTTTGAGGTATTACTAGTTGCCGCTAGAGCTCATCATATTTCGCCGAGCGAACGCGGCGAGGCGATGCTCGACAGTTTTACAATTTGCCAAAAAATCGGTCTCTGGACTGAAACGACTGAAATGTGCACGCGTACTTTGAATTCACAGTTCTACCTCTCAAGTACCTCAAAGTTTTCGAAAGTTACATCAAACGTTTTACCATTCTGTTTGTATGGATCTTGCGTGGCTATGGTGATTGTCAGTTGAAACTACTGGAAATATAACAGCATTTTTTCTAAATTTGCAATTTTTGAAAATTCAGAGAGTTCAACGAAAATGAGACTTGTGCCATTCTTTTCAGCGTTCCTTATTCTAACCATGGACAAAATTTAAAGAAAAAAATTTGACAGGTTTTTGGAAAAATATTTTGTTTTAGTAATTGCATTAATTTCAAGAGCAAATTACGAAACTACTACTCGCTTTTACAAAAAAATGTACAACAACTACTTTAACTAGTTGATTTTGCACTAAACATTGAGTCAAAAATCTTTATCTTCAACTCTGTAGATTTAAAATGTTAGATTTTTGCAATTTTTGAACTAACGGAGAGTTTGCCGAAAATGGGACTAGATGATATTTTTTAAAGTCGCTTATTACAAACGAGGAGAAAATTTAGAGAAAAAATTTTGAGGAACAAATTTTTAAATATTTTTTACATTGTCGATGTTTTGCGCAAAATTACACCAAAACCACTTATATTGTCAAAAAATTGAACATAACCTTATTTTATGAAGTGTCTTCTGAAATCTGAAACAGATTTCATTGATGAAAAAATCTCTATTCTCAATATTATAGTTGCAGGAAGACGTTCCGAAAAAAAAGCCCCCTATAGAAGAACGTTCACCTATCCTGATAATCAATTCTGAACCCCAGTGAGATGCAAACGTATTCGACAGAGTATGGCACCCAGGCTTCATATACAAACTCCAATCAATAGGGAAATCCTACTACCTAATAATTGTCATAAACAAACTTCATCACAGACAGCACATTCACTGAAACATCTCCAACCCGTAAAAAATAATATCAGGATTGCCGCAATGATCACCCCTATCGCTTACTCCAGCTAAGAGCTCTCGCTAAGTCCAGCTATTCAATCAACCTCATTAGAAAGAAAATCCAACAGTATTTAAATAAAATAGAAAATTGGTCTATTAAATGGAAAATATAATTTAACTCGATTTAAATGAGCAACAAAAATCATCTCAGTCAGGACATTTGCTACCCTCGCTCCACTTCATATAAATAATAACACAGTTCCGTGGATCCCACAAAACCAAACTATCAAGTATCTTGGACTAAATTTTGGTTAAATCGGAAAACTCATATAATCGAAAAGACACAACTCACTAACATAAAGTTAATCCAACTAAAGCCCTAATCAACAACAAAAACAAACTTTCATTAAAGAATGCAATAGCTTTGTATAAAAAATAATTAGACCACTTATTCTCTTCGCATGCCCAATATGGATCAATGCCTCGTAAACAAACATAAACCAAATTCACGCAATGCAAAAAAAAAGTTTTCGAATAGCAACAAATGCTCCATGGTTCATATCAAACAGACAACTCCACAAAGAACTAAACCTACCACCATCTTCCACCACATAGCCCACCTCTCTAATAAATTATATTCAAACTCAATAGTTCAAGCCGAACTCAATAGCTTAAGCCGCCCATTAGAATCTAGTATTATTCAACTATTTTCCAACTCTAACTAAAACTAACTCTACTAAAAATAGATATCTATTAGAACCATTCCTAAATATTTTTTCACGCAACAATTAAATAGTAGATGCTCTATGAGTCTCTATTTGTAGTTATAATAGTTAAATGTTAAGTTAAAATAAGTCAACAAAATACATTTGGAGAAGTTAATAATACTGAAGTATGTAAACATCAACAAGTAAATCCATTTAAAAAATATCCTCAGTGTATGTATGTTTGGCGTGCAGTAAAATAGATTCGAGTTTCACATAATCTGGATAGTCCATCGCAGCCACCAATTAAGAGGAATCTCGAGAAATTAAAGGAATTTCAGGAGAAAGGAGCATTCTTTGGAAGAGTACTTAGTAAAAATGAATTTCAATTAAGTGACTTTGTCATGGTATAACTTATATTGGTTTTTTAAGTGTAAGGTTTTCGGAAGCCAATTGAGAGGTAAGTTCTCACTGAAGTGGCATACCCACAAGGAAAACAAATATGTCCACATGTACCTACTGTAAAGAAAACATTAATTTTGCCTCGTGTTGTGTTTCTTATGTAAGTTTTTTGTTCTTTTCGTGTTTTCTTCACGAATGAACGATGTGTACGACTTGAGAACGTCAAAACAGCCGCCTGACGTGGGAACGGCTAGCAGAGCTATTGCGGGCCCTCTGGAGCTAACCTAGCGCATCCTAGCGCGCCGAACCAGCTCCGGCTGCCTCCGTCCGGCTGCGGCCGCCGGGCGCGCCGCGGAGCTCGAGCGGCGATCCGTCAAAGGCCTTCGCCTTCACGCGAATTGCCCTCAGCGTCCGGCGCCGTCGGCGAGGCGGTGGCGCTGGGGGTGGGGGTGGCGGCGGACCTTGGACCGGCGCTGCGCGGCGTGGTAAGGCGCACGCTGTTTACTCAGCGCTGCTACGGGGACGGAGGCTGCGGAGGCGATGGCGATAGGCACATCGCCCGGCGCGGAGATGTCAAAGACCGCGTGACGGACGGCGCCGGCGGCGGCGGCGGCGGCGGCGGCGGACCGCCCGCACGTCACCGACCGGCCGTCGCCAACTCCTCCTCCGATCGCCGCCAATCAGCGCCGCGCGCCGCCACCGCCGCAGCGGAGGCGTATATACACTTTCCGCGGCCGCCGCGGGCGACCCATACTAGTCGGCCACGCAGCCACGGAAGGACGCGGAGGTCCCTCCCTCCCTCTCTCTCTCTTTCTTTCTCCCGCGCCGCCGCTTCGGCGTCCCCCGCGTGCTCCAGTCGTTTCGACGGCGAGCGAGCGAGCGACCTTAGCCGCCCGCGGCTTACGACCGGTGCTCGGAGAGAGACAGAGTGAAGCTGCGGCGATCCGCCCGGGAGGGTGAGCTGGGTCTGACAGCCAGCCTGTGGACGTTGCGCCCCACGTGGCCTGTGTTGTCGCGCGGGCCCTCGCGGTCGTATACCGGCGGGAGGCGGGAGCCGACACACATCTCGCCGGGAAAACAGTTCCGATCGCTGCTGCTCTGTGAGCGGAGAGCTCGCTATGTGGCTGCTTACGTACGAGATATACTCAATCCATAATTATTTTTTACACGAAGACTGAGATACACAAGTAGACGTAAGGACTGAGAAAAAAAAACAAGCGAAAGACAATTGTATTCAGTAGGTTTGTGCACGTGATTAGAAGTATTAATGGTGAGGAAAGTCCGATTTTTTGTGGACGAGTTGACTGATCTTCGTCCGGACATTAATGAGACGATGCTCGACGTGGTCGCCAAAAACCCCAAGTCCAGAGGCGAGCGCACGCGCCGACGCCAGCGCTACCTGAGCATGTCGAAGGAGAAGTACGCGATCACAGCCCCCTCCATCGCGCTGCGGAACCAGAAGAACATCGATCCTGACTTCCTGGTAAGACGCCGCTGTGCTCCTCTACTCTCTGCACCCGGTTTTTTTTTTAATTGAAAAAAAAAAATATTTTCTGTTGCTTCGAGGTAAATAATTTGACGTAATTATTTATTAACAGATCAAAATATAAAGTATATTACTTTTTTCGTGTCAGTTCAAATAACTTTTGTTCTCGCTTAATTCATGTATTAATTTTTAAACATATTTATATGCTTAGAGAATTTAGTCATTGCATTTACCAACCAGAGTATTTTAACCATAGAGAATACTGGTTTGAGACGCGTAATATAGAAGAAATTTTCTCATGTTGTTTAATTAATTTATTTTAATTACATAAGTATCACGAATTAATGCATGTAATTCTAAGTTACTATTATTATTTAAGAAACGTCTGAATCCAAGTAAATAAATGGAGATTTTTTCTGACTTTTAATTCATGAAATAAGAAAAAATCTCGGCAGGATATTTGAAGAACATTTCTAATAATATTTGTTGTTGTTTACTAAACTCTCCTCATTCCGTATAAAATATTCTATAAGTTATATTACATATATCGGTTTTTTATTGTATTAATAATATTATTTCTATTTATTATAAGATTAAATTACTTTTGCCTGTATATTTTCGTGTCTTGTAGTAGTAATGTTATTATAATTAAGTGAAAGCTTTTCTCATCATGAAGGTTTGCTCCGGAATCTCTCCCATTGCAAACCGGAGGCAGGAAAGGTTTCGTTAACTGCCATTTGACTCTTTCCGTCTGACCTGATTATTTACCGTGTGTTTTAGACCTGCTTCCGCGTCAGCTTTCACCCTATAAAATGGGCCGTGATACTCTTTTTACGTTCTCCATTACAAGCGGGTCAAAGGAGAGTTAGGAGCATAGAGGATAGAAATTGCATTCGGTATAAATATTCTTGACAAAAGTCAAATATCGAATACCAATATCAAAGTTGTTTGATGTATATCTACATTTGAATATTAATATTATGATGTGACAGGACGGAGCTCCAGTTTTTTTTCCCCTTCAGAGACAGAGAGTGTAATATTATTGTTATTCCTCTCTTGTAACAGCATAAAATATTACTATCCTAATTAAACAGAAAGTGGAAAACGTGATTAATATGAAATAGTGGTGTTTCACAAATATCGTCATCATCAATCCCTTCTTGGTAGAAGGGCCAAATTCATATCTCTACACCGCTCACCGCTGATCTCCTTCCCTCTGCTGTCGCGCCATATTCCCAAATTTGAATAGAGACAACCTCATTAACTGAGCCATTGGAACGCCATGTTTCGTCACCCCGGTGTTGACGGCTCCTTCCCCACTGAATCCAGGAAGCGGAAGCCCCGTCCGGAGAGATGTGCCTCCGCGCGCACTGCTGGGCGTGGCGCCCTCCACGGCGCCGGCGCGAGGCTCTTCCGACCACGTCGCGCCGCTCCGGACGTCCGAGGGGGGGAGGGGGGAGACACCGCCCGGTCTCTCCGTGAACCGAATGCATTACAAGAAATTTCCTCGTGAAACGTAACCGAGCAGAGTTGTTTGACGGTTAGGGAGATGGCGACAATTAAATGGCATAAATAATAATGACAGAAGTTGATTCCAATCATATGTCAAAAATTATATTTTAACGGCAGAGGTTTCGATATCGTTTCCAAGATCCTCTTCTGATCGAGAGATCGAACGTCTGATGTTGAAATAGAATTTTTGACATATGACTGGAATAATCGCCTGTTATTTATTGAATTTATCCAGCGATACTTGATTTTTTAAATAAATAAAAGGCATGCATTTGTTGAGAGCCGAAACCCTTTTTTTGAACGCAACAACAGCAGTAGTAGTAGAAGCAGCAGAAGAAGAAGAAGTGAAAGAGAAATAAGAATAGTGTCAAAATTATGGTCGAATATTCTTGTGCTCTGCCGTGATGAGACTGGCCTTTTCGATTTCACCATCTCGTCCTCGGTCTTCTCATAGTCTTCGTCATTTCAGTATAGGTCATTTACACTTGTTTCGGGATTTTCAGGGACAGACTATGGATTATACGCTCTGTCCATTTTTCTTGTAATCAAATCACGCTTCGGTTATTGTTTCCTTTTAACACTTCCGGTTGTTGCAAAGGAAGTACATTAAATAGCGATATGAAACTCTGATATGAATTTCCTGAAATGTGATAAGACTTCATTCCGTTATTCTTTCTTTTCATAAGCAAAGAGTTAAACTTAAGCTCATTCAACATTTTAATGTGTTGATCCTCCTCAGCCGATCTAAAACCGCAGCTCCAACCCTTTTGGTTAAGAATTTTGGTGAAGCTTTAAAACACCTTACCTGATGACGAACAGCAATCAAATCATGTTATACATTCTAGATGTATGATATGATTTAGATGTATAAGATTTAGACATGCAAAGAACTTATACGAAATTCTATGAATATAATGTGACTTTGCACAAATGTTAGAATGTAACAATTCGTCTTGTACTTCCAGTAATGACAAAATTCATTTAATCCGCATGAACTATTTATTCTTGACGCTGAGGAATCTCCGAGAGCCAACTGAATATACTGCCCTTTTGCGTAAAAAATCTTATCAAAAGCTATCTTTGACGACTTCAATTTCAAAGAAACTTTATTTAAATGTTTATTATTTAACCAGGAATTGTTAAGTAAATAAGGGCTTTAGAAAGTTAATTTCACAATTCCTATTGCCCCATGCTGTTCATAAAGGAGCTCCAAGGAATTCCCATGACAAACAATGACGCTTGTTTATGTCAACATGATACTGTTCATGTAAAGTGCCCTCTTGGACCTGTCAGTGTCTGCGACGCGTTAGCAAATATAACTGATAGTTTACTTTTTGAAACGGAACGTTTCGTTTCATAAGTGATATAATCTATTGTAGAAAAATCCAAAGTATGTGGTAATTTAAGTAATTTGATTAACGGCAAATAAATAATCATCAGTAATGCAATATTCATGCGGAGAAAAAAGTAATTTACATTATTAGGGAAGGAAGTGGATGTTTCCATGACTAGACGGGAGGGTTCCTGGACGACGCCGATAGACCTAACCTTTCGCCTTGTGATGTGCACTTTGTTTTATTTGGGGCCTCAATATTATGACAATTTGCCCAAATGATAAACAAATTTAATTCACGGTCACGAGACCTTAATACACATTTTTCCGCACGAGAGGTGGTACAAATTTTGTTTTCTGATTATTGACAGTTGAATTGAGAAGAACATTGTGCGGCATTTGCAATGGAGAAAAACAATATTTTCGACAATTTATTAGAAACTCCAACATACATTTTGGAACAAGCTACAGCAGCTAATTTAGATTTGTTTCTAAGAACAACCAGAGCACGGTATGATAAAGAGTATATTTTTTTACAATTGGAGAAATCGGAGAGCAGTTAGCATTCTTTTGGGGAACGTGTTCCGAGCGATTTTTTTAGAAATGAATGAACAATACAACCATTGACTATGTGGTAACGGATAGGATTGCTTGTCATGGATAAAACAGTTGAATGTAGTACTACGAATAGTACTTCTAAATATGTTGTTGTGGGCAAGAGTACCGGAAGTACTTCAGTACAAGTACGGAAAATATTTTCGGTCCAGATTGGTGTCGAAAAAAAATATAAGAGAATACTGTATACATCGCTTCCTAGGCGCTCTCGAATAAAATGAACTTTGGAGGTAGCTAAGGGAAACGATTACCCAAGATTACAAATGATTATCTTGGAAAAAAGGAATAAGAATAACAGGAGGTCCTCTCGTTTTATTTCTGAATGGAAGTTTGGAGGTAGCTAAGAAAAAGGAATACCTAGAATTATAAAGGATCAACTAGGAAAATGAACCAAATTACTGTTCTCAACGTCTTATTGCCGGGACACGTCGTTACTTATATATATATATATATGATATAGATATATATATATATATATATATAATATATAATATATATTATATATATTATATATAAACTATATAAGAATTAGTTATTAGCTTCTTGGCCCCAAATATAAACTTTGAACTCATGAAAATGTTTTTCGGTCGTACTTTTCAATCATTGCCTTCATATATACTGAATATTTTTGAGGTATATTTTAAATCTAAATTCGTTTTTACAACGATATATCTTCTGATCGCCAAAAAACTGAATTTACGGTTTTTATTTACGTCAGTTTGTATTGTGATTTCCAAGTACATACCGTGTTATCTTGGATGTTTGTTTGTTTGTTATTTGTGCGATTTCGTAAAATTTTATTTTAACATTCATCAGAGAAATTCTTGTTTATTATATTACATGTTGCGCAAAACGTGAGCAAACTAGTTTCAAACAATTTTATTTATGTAGATTTTTAATTTTAAATGGCTAAACCCATCATGTCTGTGAGTGACTGAATTCTTCTACCTGGATTTGTAGATGAGACAAATCAAAATTTTACTACGTCTATACAAATGTTACTAAAATAGTGGTAATACATTTCAGCCTTATTTTATTTCTTTGAATGTCGTATAAAATTTACATATAGTACCTAACATATTTCGTATAAATATCAATAAAATCTCAACAAATATCATAAAAAGCAACTTGTCCAATCCTTTGCAGAGTGATGCAAATGATTAATATTTTAATGGATTTTTTTGTAAAGTTGGGCAAAGATTTATTAATTAATCAATTAGTTTAAAAGAACCATTAAAGCATTGATGAATTGTTTTGTGTCGAGGAATAGTCATGAAAACGACTCGTGATGGATTCTTATCTGTGCGTGGGGAGAGAATTGCGTTGCTCACATTGCTTAAGTTGACAAGTCAAACTGAGATTAGGTCGAAAGGTCAAACATTCGCTGATTCAATCGGACGTCACTGTTGAGGGTTTCTCCAATTTGCGAGCAAAGCACAGTTAAAGACAGAATGTACTGCTTATTTGTACCAAACAACTTAGCTTTTACATTTAAAGAATTGTTTTTCTAACCTTTTTTTCAAATCAGCAGAAGTAAAGACAAAGACGTTTAAAATATTGAAAATAAAAGTTTTAAAGACAGAGGATAAAAATACAAAAAACCTAGAAGTACTCAGAATTATACCTAGTCCAGAACATTACTACTGATCATTTAGAGACATAGCAACTGCAAAATACCGTAGGTCACAAAAAATTGAGGGTTGTATAAATCGGATGCGCATGAAAGTACCACTACACTTAATGTGAGGTTATGCAATAGATATAGAACTTGACTGTATTTATAAACTTTTTTTTAAAACTTTAATCAGTGATACTTTCACTAACCAGGAAATAAAGCAACAAAATATTTTTTGTTCAAACAATATTTTATTAATTAAGAACTGATTGGTATACATTTAAAATGTTTAATTTAAAAATCCCTGCAGAAATATATTCTAGGAAAGATATTTGCGGGTTGCTCATAGTTGCTAATGAGGTGCATTATAAGCTTCTGTGCTCGCAGATTCCCAGTTTGAATGGCAATAGCAACTAATACTTTTATCTTTAATAGTGTAATATCACCTTTATGAATTAGTCTGTTGTTTTGCCGAACGTGCAGCGTTACGCTTCATTTAGAGGAATCCCGGATATTGGTAATTAAAGTCGTAGAAAGGGGTGACGGTTACAATAATTCTGCTTTGATTTAAAATGAGCATTATCTCATTATTTTGCTGGATCGCACTTCACTTAACTGCTGGTTATAAATCCAATCTATTCCATGAGACAAGAACTTCTCAAGCGAAATCATTGAAAACAGGTCTTCCACATTCTCGTAATGAAATAGCAAAGTTTCACAAGTTGAAATTTCTAGTTTCAAAACTCTAATGCAACTATTTCGCTCCAGATTCAAGGGTGTTTCAACATGATCTGATGAAAGAGAAGGCGAAAACTTGAAATGATGAAATCCCGGATACGTCTAAAGACTAGTTGACTCCGCACGTAAGAATAATAAAACATTATTTTCGTGTTTATTGGTGTTACTAGTTACAGAATGAATTAATCATTATATTTTCTAATTCGTGGAACAAACATTTTTTCGGCGTCAGGGGACCCCAAAACTTGTATTTCTGTTGAAATATGGAAATCGATTTTCCACAGCAATTTCGAAATTTGTCTATATTATATATGTTACTCCGTATATACGAATGTGTACGAGAAAGTAATAATCAATTTTGTAGTTCATTATCATTAAACAAAATTATTATTATTATTTTCTTTTGCCATTTAGAAAACGCTCTTCTTTACAAGAACTATTTTTCCTGCAGTAACGAGAGAAATGAAACTTGGATAATGAATGGAATGTGGATTGGAATCTAGTATTGTAACAACGCAGAGGCAGAATGTTATACGGATAGATTTAGAGCTCTTGTGCTGAGCTCCTGTACGTCCTCCTGCCCTCCGTCCCGTGCCTTAGTCACGATCCTATCCCCCACCCCCACCCAACGCCCGTCGCACGACACCCGGAGAGCCTCCGGCCGCACGACTGGATTTATTGTGGGTTAGTTACTGCTGCCCTGCCGCAGGCCAACTTCGCAACTGGAAGTTCTGAAACTCGAGGTTTCCAGCTCGACACGCAAAGTTGAAAGATTCTTTTCGGTTTATCGCTAATACTCACATTAGCGGAATTTTAACTATGGCCCACTCGAGACACGACGCTGCATCCTTATCTCCGTCTAGAACTACATAGTTCGCGTTAAAAGAAATACTAGTTACTTTCATTACGCGCCACTCTGTATGTTTCTCCTATTTAAATTTTAGAAGTTTAGAATATACGACTCTCAATGCAAGGGAAAAAAAGGAGATTTCCAAGCTAATGATGACTGAAATATGTCATCGCCAAGAAAATTTCCGCAATCACGGCTTCAAACAAATTTTATAGAGGTTTGGAAAAATATTAGTTTTTGATGGTTTTGAGCTAGCACTAATGTTTACGTTCCAGACCTCTAAGCCGTTAAGTATTGACTGTGGTATTCAATTTCATATTCAAATTGTATTTCTCCCTCAGAAAGATTAAAGACTGTTTCAACACTGTTTGTCGAAGGAGCGCGATGGACCTTGAATGTGTGATGCGCTAAGCAGCGTTCTATACATTGTCACACGATGCGCTCGGAAACAAACCTACGTCACTATTACGTCACGGATGTCGGGGGATGTAGTGGGGGTCATCTGCAAAGGGTGAGTGAGTGTCTGTACCCGTGTCCATCTCAGATCTGTTCGCGGTCAATTGCATCGCCCCGTCGCGTTGCGTAACGAGCTACAACCCTGAAATAAACAAATCAGATATTCATTAGACGCCTTGCATATCACTTATTTCTTTACTCCCCCTCTCGGTTTTAGAACTTTCGTTCTCTCAACAGGTACTGTTGTATCTTATTTCTGATATCTTTAAATGTGATTTTTCCAAGCTGTAATTTGTTCAATAAATTTATTGGCACAGATTTGACGGGAAGGATATTGTTGACTTCTTCTTCTTCTTCTTTTTTCAAATGACATATCCCGAAAGGAATATTTACGACCAAGGTCAGAAAACTGACAGTTGGGCTTGGTGCACAACTATGAAATAATCAATGATGATTAAGATTATTGAATGAATGGTTTACATTCGCCTAGCAAACCACTACTATGACATGCAAACATCCACGCCTTAATGCAAGTTGGTGCCACCGCAGAAGTCTGCGATATTGACATTCGCCCCCTTATTACATTTAAATATACTTTTATGATACTTGTTGAACCTTAGATTGAGCGTGTTTTTGTCTGTATTAAAGCTCGCGACAACTCATGTCTTAAAATTGCATCGAAATGTGACTAGTCTTAGAAATAAACTTTGTCGTTGGGGACATCGCACGTGCATTCTTGGCTATCCGGGATGAGCTGCGTCTCGGTCAATTGTACTGACGTTTCAGCCATCTTGCTGTGACCTTCTTCAGAGCTATACTGCTGTAGCAGCAGGATAGCCAAGAATGCATTGACTCGGGCCGCGGAAGCCTACGAACCCAGACATCGCACGTGGCTATAGAGCAACCTTGCTGCGCGTTCATGACCCATATAGCACGAGCCCCGTAACCATCTTCTCTTCCCCGCTTCCGTTTCCGACGCCACCGAAGGCCGCCGCCGCCGCCGCCGCCGCTGTCAAAACCGGCGCTGCCTCCTTCGGTTAATCTTGTTACGGCCGCCTCACGGGGCTTCCGCTTCCGGCTGGAAGAAGGGACAGGTGGGCTTATCTAAGGCCTCCCGCAGCACGGGTGCGCGGCAGTGCCGGCGGAGGTCCTCGGATGAATCACACTGGCCCGAAATGCATAGAAAGCCGCCATTAGAAAAAATTGCGACACGCGCTTCAGAAAAATTTGAATGCCCGGGTAGGTTAGCTTCTTATCCAAATTTTCAATGCGTCGAGTTGGCGCGTATGAACAGCAGAATTTCATTTTTGGAAAACGATCGTGAATACACGGTTTAAAAATTGACTTTGAGTCAGGCGGGCCGATAACTGGGTAGACAGGCGTTGGAGAAAGGAAACCTTTCTTCCTTCGGTATCAAAGACCCCAGAGCGTATATTTTTGTCTGACGTCGTGATCGATTATTGTTTATTTGCAATTCTTCGAATTATCTTAAAACAGCGAAAATTCATAAATTAAAATAATGAATTTTATTCATCAATATTTCCATGGTATCCTGGGAAAAGAAAACGTTTGTTTATTATGTTATGATATGGATCGTTATTAGTAAATTGGGCATCTAGGCAACATTTATAAAGATGATAAAATATATAAGTAAACAATTCTTAAAAACGTCTTCTTCAATTTGTTTGTAATTTTTATTTTTTATACCTTACACATTGTAAAATTTGGGTAGGTTATTGAGATGTTCACGTAGAGACTACAAATGTGCATCTCGTTCCTTTGATTCCTCGTCGATTTACTTTTACGATTCAGCACGTATGCCCTAATGTGTATCTATATGCATTAATCAATTATTATTACGTGTGATATAGTGATGGTTGAGTGAGAGGCAGTAGAAACTATAGAACCCGCTTTGTGTATTACATCCTCCGCCTGAATGGAATTGGACTCGAATCCGAAACCCCAGAGGTACAAAGCAGGGCCCTGGCCGCTTCGCTACGTCCACCATCACCACCCCTCGTTAATACCCACCCCATCGTCCTCATTGCCTTCGCCACCTCTTGCACCCCCGTCTCCACCTTCCTTCCTCCGATCCCGCGGTCCCCGTCCGTGATCTGTGCCCGCCCGATTCAATTCGACTCGCGCTCCACCACCCGCATTCCCAAGAATAAACAAAAATGACAATAAATTCTCTTGTAAGTTATGGCTAGCACGGATAACTTCATGTAAATGGTAGTATCAAATTGAATATTTTTCCGTTACAGGAAATGCCAGTAAATTAATCACGTAATTACTTACGGCCGAACGCTTCAACTATACTTTTGGAAATTGTAAATTCGTTGAAGTGGTTAGGCGGAATAGCAGGCCTTAAGGCATGAGTCTCGTCACAAATAAAGCCAATTTTAAATGCGTTTATGTGCCATCTAGAACCCGTTATCATCCGAGGCCCAGTCATATTTATCCCGGAGAGATTAAAATGTTCTTTTTTTTAATTTATGGGCATCAGCTTTTTTTAGGTTATAGCCATTGATTAAACAAGGTTGTTAACCTGGAATTATGAATTTTGATGTGATAGAATGATGATGAGTGATGAAGGGACAATTACAAAATATGTCCATGCCTACTTAAAATGCGAACCTGCAGCCTTCTCAGCGCAGACGATGGCTGCCGCAACCGCCTGAGCAACGGGACCCGGCAAAGACAATTTCATTAGTATTACTATTATTATTATTATTATTATTATTATTATTATTGTATAAGGCCACTTACATGAACTACGCTATACACGATTAACTGTGTGTAATTCTTTCAGAATCAGCTTTTCAGCTGTATCCTTGGATTCCAACAAGGTTGTTACGCTTGAAGTGTGAATTATGAGATGATAGGTGAAGGGACAATCACAAATATGACCGTGTCTACGCAGGACTCGAACCTGCAGCCTCCTCGGCACAGACGACCGTCAGGGCACAGACGACGCGTCGGCAACAGGGGCCGTCAACTACTTATATTATTATTATTATTATTATTATTACATTTATTCCCTCCGAAGACTTCCCCGTCGATTGCTCCGCGAGGTGGAAGCAGCGCCGGCCGCCCCGTGTCGCCCATCGCCCACTGCGAGAGGGGCGCGGCCGCGCAGTATCGGACCTTCCAGAAAGAGCAGGAAGACGTAAACATTGTCGTGGGCGGCGGCGCCCTCAGCGCCTATCTGCGCGGTCGCGGCGAACCGCAGCGGCGCCCATTCTTGTCGGGAGTATTTTTACGCTGGCCTCCTGGCCTCCGCCCGCGCTACACGCGCGTCTCGATGGAGGGCCGCCGGTTTGATCCGGAATCGGGGTTTCATATCTCAACTCCAGGCGGTAAAAACATTACTCCGGAGCCCTCGGTTGGCATTGTTTATTGCTCGTTTTGAAAGCCATGTTGACCCTCATATTATGTTTCTTGATCTTGTTCGAGTTAGTGAAGTAGCGCGTTGATTGGTTTCCTGCGATTAATTAGGTTCTCGCAGAGAAACGATGTTTGTTTGCGTCGTAGTTGTAAAGGAATATTTCACAATTTCTGGAAGTACAGTTTGTATTCCATGAGTAGAATGTGATGGTTTGTGCCGCCTTTTTTTTTGAAATATTATTGCAGGCTTTGAAGTGTGGTCGTAATTTGCGCAAGGTGTCAATTTGCATCAGCCTGCCCTGGCGGTTTACCTCAGTGGTCAAAGTGTTCGCTTTTCATGACGCGACCCCGAGTTCGATTTTCGGTCGGGCAAAATTATAGTGAGCGTTTTCCTAGCAATGCCCCAATGTATGTTGCTATGTGACGAAGAAAAAAAATCGCTCCTCTGGTTGAGAAGACCGCAGCGGGATGTCTTCGTGCTAACCACACGCACCCCCTTAACCCACGGCCGCGAGGCTGCTGGTAGGCCCTGACCTGTTCGCGGGCTGTCGCGCCAAGTGCAGACAGACAGACAGACGTCATCAGCCTATAAGCAAAAGTACTGAAGTTCAATGATAAATTCTAATATAGAAAATGAGACTTTTTAATTTTATAAACGTAACCAAAATAAGTATTGAATGATAACAATTGGCATTACTCCAAGCATACCCCTTAACTAAGACCAAATGTAAAAATGCGTGATGTATTAAAAATTCAGTATACTTTTATTTGGAATCTTGCAATCGTAAATGTTAACTTTTCATCAATGAAAAATCAGTAATTAACATCCCGTTTATTTTATTTAGCAATGCACCCGTTCGACGTCGGAGGAGTATCTCAAGATAATTAAAACGAAATCCGTGAAAGGAAATACTTATTGAATCGCAGCCAGAAGATAACCGCTCGTTCCGCGCGGCTGCCCTTGCACATCGGTGGAGCCGCGCGCACGGGCCACGCGCCGATGGCGCGCGGCCGTTGCACGCGCTGCATTCGGAGGCTTGGGCCGTGCGCCGATTCCGGCTGAGGGCGGGCCACGCGGGGTCGATAGGGTCGATAGGTCGGCCGCGGGCACGCCCTCCAGGGACGCCTCGCCGCGCCGTGGCCTGCCCGCCGCCACCGACAAATTACCACGCGCGCCGCCCGCCACCGCTGCAACCGCCCGCCGGAACCGCCCCCCCCCCGCCCTCTGCTCACCGCGTCGCCCGGCCCCGCCGGAGCGCCTCCGTAGAAAGCGCGTCCCGCTTCACCTCGTCCCGCCCGGCCCCCGTCGCCTCGCCTCGTCCCGCCCTCCTCGCTCCCGCCCCGCCTCGTCCCGCCCGCCTCGCCTCCGTCCCGCCCCGGCCTCGTCCCGCCCGCCTCGTCCCGCCCCCGCCTCGGCCCGCCCCGCCTCGGCCCCGCCCGCCCTCCTCCCGCCCCGCCTCGGCCCCGCCCCTCCCCGCCCCGCCTCGCGTCCGCTCTAAACCTGCCCTGCTCCGCCCCTCCCTGCCCTCCCCGACCTCGCTCGTCCCGCCCTGCCCCGCCTCGTCCCGCCCTGCCTCGCCTCGTCCGTACCGCCTCGCTTTGTCCCGCCCTTCCTCACCCCGTCCTCGCCGCCTTGACCCGCTCCGCCCCCAGCTCCTGTGCTTGCACCGTGCACTCCTCTGCATCCCTCCTCGGAACCCCCACGTCACTGCGTCTTTGCGTTCACTGCCATACCTAGCACACAGTTTACTGCCTCCTGCATCACCAACTTCATAGATCTGTCTATAACTCTCCGCTGCACCTACAATCCCACTTCAGCTCACACTCCACCATCCCCCGCCCTTGCGTTAACCGCCTACCCGTCTTACGAGCACCAAAGCCACCCACCATCCTGTCTGTTCGAAACCATTCTCTCCAGCGCCTGCTCACCATTCGATTTACATGTCCCTATCCCAACTTCAGGGCCATTGCCTCCCACATCCACTTCTCCCTCCAAATTAGACCTCCGCCTCTTGCACCCATTGCCCTTACCAACCCCAATCGACCCACCACATCCACCGATTCCCCCAGTAGCACTGCTCCTAGATGCATCTCCTCTCCCAGCACCGTTGCCACCGCTTCGTTCCATCCGCCAGTTGCCAACTCGCTGCTTCCCGCAGCTCCGTTGTGGACTCGCGCGATCTCTTTCTCTCGTGGCAAAGGGCTCTCTGACCGCGCCATCGACCCCGCCCACCCGGCCGGCGCGGCGCGGCTGGTTCGGCTGCGAAGAGGCCACCGCGTTAACATTTCATCCCCTTCCGCGGCCGCGCGGCTGCTCCTGCGGTGTGGCTGCTCGTTTGTTGGGCCCCGACCAGTGTTCGCGAGGCGCGTATGCAGCTGCGGATCACACGCTAGATCGCGGCGGTTGGTGTTTAACTTTCGTCACGGTACGACTCTCACAAAATAAGGTTCTCAGCTGCCGAAAGCCGAATGCTGCAATTGTCAGACTTCACAGTTCGTACGAGTTTTTAATTCGGCTCAGTTTATTGGCGAGGTCATTTTGACCAATCATAAAAGCTGGGATTTTTACTATCACTTTGTCAAATCATTAATGTTGATACATATATGGACACGTGGATAATGAAGTGGTATTTTTTTATGACTGATCAAACATTTGTTACCTTTCAAGGTTTGACTGATGGAACACTCGTAATATCATGGAATTATTTATGAGAGAATGAAGTTATTTCGCTGTCCAGGCAGTTAGTTATAATTAGAGTAGACTGTAATTATAAGTGACCGAGGAAAAATTATCTATTCTATATGCAGATGTGAGTCTAAATCCTAACTGTGAACAATCCTTTCCAGTGTCATATTTCTCATTTACTGAAAATACTATTTAATGATTTATTATTGCCCGTATAAAAAAGTATTTATAGTGTAAAAAAATCTATTTTTACCAAGAGTTTGAGTAATCTGTGTCAAAAATTCTTCATATCGTTTCCATCAGAGCATTTTCTGTTTTAATGTGCACAACCTAGCCTTCATCCACATTTCCCAGGGGCAGAGCGAAGCGCTTATCGAATGAGGAACTGCGGCACTTAATGACTCGTCCGGGGCCTCCATATCACAGGCTTCTTCGAAGAAGTTTCTTCTCTCCCACAAGGTCCTCTCTTTCTCTCTCTGAGATTTTAATGTATTCAACCGAGTCTCAAAGGCTCCGGCTTGTCTCTTTGCTTACTCAAGCGCGTAATATAAATGGTTGAGAATACGATTAGCTGTGTGTTAAGTTATTGACGAGCTTTCTTTCGATGAAAAAACTCTGCTTTACGTTAAAAAAGGTCTGAATCGTCTTCTTGTTTAAGTCTTTGAATTTTTTTCTGCATAAATGTATTATGATAATATAAACACAATATATCTAACAACGATAAGTTCTTCAAAAACTTTTTTTTAAATTCTTGATAAGACATTTTTCCTCAGAACCTTAATTTTATCAAAGATTGTTAACAAATGTTATGAATCTGCAACGAGAAAATGTCTGCCATTCCTATTACATTAGGTGAGGCAAATAACTGAAAAATACCGTTCCCTCTCTAGCGTTGTATAAGAATTCATATTCATAAAAGTATTATTTTAAAAATTCTAAAACTTCCATTGCAATTGATTTCCAATTATTGCCATGAACGCGCTTGAGATGTGGCAGCTCTTGACAGCGGCGATACTTTCTGCACACGCGCTGACACGAAATACTAGTATTTTTCGAGCTCATAGAATCTGAGTCTATTATCAAAAAGAGGTTGTCTAATAAACTGTGTTTTTGTTGTTGTTGTTTTGGAGTTTAAATGTGCACTACTAGACAACGATTCCCTTAATATGTGGGAGTTCTATTATGCACATTTTTGCCCTGACAGAATTACATCACGAGCTTCCTAATCTAACATTTCGAAATGGTAGCCTAATAACCAATGCCCTTCCTTTTCTGCTTTGGGTTCAGAAGTCCAACCCATGGTCACTACTTGTGTAATGTGGAGTGGTTTCACAGGAGTTTCCCCTGCATGTCAACTCAGAACCTACTCCATCGTCATGTCATCATCACTTATCCCATCAACTGGCATCGAAACATCTTATATCAACATTAGAGGCGTTCAAGAGACCGGCCGTCGACCGCGATGAGTTACTGCTTCGGAGCACGGCCTCCCCGCAAACTACACCATACGTAAATAGAAAATTTCAAGTCCGTTCTAAATTCCTAGATAATTATTGCCAGTCTCTACAGACGAGTAGTGAATGTGTGGTGGAGTGTCTCATCCCATAACCAGCGCCATCGTGCCGTTCATTCCGGCAGAGGTCAGGCGCCGCACACGCGCGTGAGCACGGCGAGGCCCTCCCTCCCAGGGGCGTGTCGCCGGCGCCTCGCGTCGCGTCGCGTCTCGGCCTTTGGCAGACGCGATGACCCCCGCGGTGGCGCCGGGGCGTCACGGAATTGTGTTTCCGCGGGGGCGCTTGCATCAGCCGGGGCGATCCGCCGGGCCCTCGTTCGCCGCCGACTCGCGTTTGGACGGGCCTCCGCTCACATTCGTTCTGTGCGCGGCTGATGCAACACGCGACGCAGCGACCGCAGCTTCTCCTCGCACGCGCGCGCCCGCAGATCGTGTATTTACAACGAGCGGGGTTGTCTGCCCCGCCAACTCCGCCGGCGCCGCCTCAGCAGCAGCAGCATCCGCAATCCTGCAATAGCCCCGTGTTCGTTTCGGTGGGCGCGGCTCTTCGTTGTGTGATAACGTCAAATCCGCTGTGAGGCAATTGTCCATCGATGACTCGTGTATGGTAATCTGAGTGAATCAAGGCTTACTCTCTATCGCTGCTGACGTCGACGCAGCTGAACTGGTGGCAACACTGACGCTGAATGTTTCCGAACGTGTTTCATAAGTGTACAGTTGAGAAGCGGTTTGTTGGCGCGCAGGACGTTTGTGGTGGCTGCTGGCTGTGCTCGAGCTCGTTGTGGAACAAGTGAATGATAACCGTCTGAGGGCGTTCAAATATCGGAAGAGATTTGACTCGGTAAATAGAGTCAGCTTGTGCAAAGTCGCCTCCTTTCGTTCGAAGGTGAATTTGAGGGAGAATGGTTTACGGACGTAGAAAGGACGTAAAACCGGTATGTGTGCATCATTCTCACTTCTTTTCAATAATTAAGACAATAACATTTTTACTGATAACGTACTTTTTTAATACTAACAACTTCAATTCTAGTGTGGAAGATTATTACGTTTATTATTTCACTTTTTCTCTGATAAATGGGAAACAATCCTTGTCCACTGGCTTTTCCACTTCGCGTTAACTACTTTAAAAATCACATAGTGTTTTATCGATTCTTCAAATCATGGTAGACATGGGAAATAATCATCATTAAGATTTAAAGCCAGTAAATAAGTATATATAAAATATTCTACAGACAAGATTCTATAAGTTAAGGAAGCTTGGATACGTAAAAACTAAAATAAGAATACGGAGCAAATTCCACACATCAACCAAGGACTGTGATGTTTTTCACACCAACCCTCACACACTACGCATTTCTGCCAACTGCATGAGAATGCCTCAGCCCCCTTCAACCGCGGCGCGCCGGCGTTCGCTGCTGTTTTCTACGGCGCATTCATTACGAGGCCCGCCGTCGACCCCGCATTCCCGGCATCCCAAACGCCAGGCGCGGCGCGGCGCCGCTGCTGCCCAGTCAGCTGAGAAATTCACTCGCGCAGCTCCTCCCCCCACCACCCTCTCATCCCACCCCCCCACCCCGCCGATGCGCCCGGCCGAGCCCACGCCTCTGCACCCCTGCTCGCTTCCGCCGCCGAACTTGGTTCAATGTGGAAACTTTTCAAGATTTCCGGCCAATTTTAGAACTTCAACAAGCTGAGCAAACGAACGAAATATTTGCTTTGTGAAGCTCTTAGAAGTGGGAACAGAATAAATATATTGTTTTATTAAAATGTGTGAGGTTCTTCTAATGGTTTTTACTGATACGGATTTTCCATGCAATTAATTCTAGAAACTAAGTAAATATTGTCCACTCTAATTGAGTATTTGTGCTTCATTGTTTGGTTATTTGGAAATTAGCTTTCTCGGTTCGTAAACACTGAAAGAAGTGGCGTTGTTTCAACATTTGCCTAATATCCATAGGGTGTAATATTATTGCAATTGTAACTTCATGTACAAGTTACTGTGAACTACGGGAAAGCCGTGCCTTATCCCCGCTGAAAAGCCTCGCAAAATCAGGCCTCCCTGTTGCGCTGACGGCACCGAACCCGTGTCGTTTTTTCATTGCCCCTGCCTGCCCCTCATCGCCGAGGGCTCTTGGACCACCGCGAGTCTTTTTAAACCTTTTTAATGCGTTGCGATTCCGCTTGAGAAATTAAACCCGTTTCGAGGATTCCTTTCTTTGAGCGCCTGCGGTACAGCGTTTTCTAAGATATCTCTTGGAGCACTAGCTAACAAAGTGGAAGGGCTGCTTGTACTATTCCATGTAATTATGTAGAGGTCGAGTTTTATCTCTTTGTAGATACTGCTGTCTATATTCGCAAGTCGTATTTCAAACGAAATGGTCCGGATCTTCAGTATCTCTATTTGCGTTAATTAATGTGGCTCCGAAGATACGGTAATGATGTCACCAGTATTTCCTTCTTACTGTGTACTCATGTTTAAGACTTCTCATTGCATTATTATCAGTAGTAATTATTATTATGGACATTTTTTTGGGGGGGGAGTAAAGAAATTTCCAATACAATTCAATACAGGGCTTTTGACAGACTTGAACTTTCTTCTTCTTCTTACTTCTTCGTCTTTCTTCTTCCTTCTTCTTCATCTTCTTCTTCTTCTTGGCTTTCAAAATTTTATAATTATTAAAGTAATAATAATAATATTAATTATTATTATTTATTATTTTCATTATTTTATTATTTATTATTTCATAGGGTCCATTTCGATGGTCAAAGATTTGCCCGAAAGTTTGAGGGATATAAGAATTAGTAATGAACAAATCAAGGCCGAGATTATGTAAAATCATACCAGCTCTGTTGTTATGTCATTTAGTTGAAATAATTTATAAACATATTATTGTTTTAATACATGCTTTGATTTAATGTATAATTTTTGTGAAAATGAAATCAACATGGTGAACATCATACCACTTGTCAGCTAATAGTACGTTCAACCTGTTAATTAAGTGCCTTTTGATGTATCAGTGTGCGCTTTGCAACACGTTCTGCGCAGTAAAGCGACCTTTGTGAGCGTGACCCCGAAGGGGCTTGTATTCCGTTTGCGGGCCGTGGGCAGCGGAGGTTGCCGACCCTTCCTGGCGTAACGCCGCTGAGTGACGGACTTCGGTCCGCGGCGCCGGAGAGGGGCGAGACGTGGCGGGGGCGGGGATCAGTCGCATGGCGAATGGGCGTGCGACGTCTCGCCCCTTTCGGCAGCTGGCGCCCCGCCGCCCGCGCCGCCCGCGCCTCCTGGCCCATTTGGCGCCACTTGCAGGAGGAGGCCGTGCGACTTCACTTACTCCGACGCAGGCCGCGTGGTTCCGAGCGCCAGCTGCCTCCGCTGGCACGTTGGCACGATGGCCGCTTTTATCGATTGGAACTTCTTTTTTTCGTCCTCTTTTGCTGATACCCAATTGCTTACTTTTTGCTGAGAATGAGATAAAAACAACTCTTGTGCTCACTTTGAAGAATTAATATAAAATGTGGAAAAAAATTGTAACTCCTATCTCATCATGTGCTTATTCTTTTTATGAATTACGTTTCTCCACCATTGGGTGCACACAGAGTAACACTTGGATTTTCGGCCACTCATTAAAAGTCCGAAATGTCATTGATATGATGAGAAGCATTACTTTAACAACAAGCTTTGTTCGTGAGATACAGTCCTAAGCCTAGCTTCCGGTTCGACCGACACCTCTCAACCTCTCCTTACGTGATGTATATTGAGGAAACTTTAGTGCATTTTGTGTTAATGGAGTGAAGTATTTTATTTCATAGTAAAGGAAAGTACCCAAATCCGGGCCCCGATTTTCCTTTCGAATATTTTTAATATATTTTGTTTCGAACAATAAATTCGATTTTCCGCACAATTAAATTAAAATATTTGCAACGCATACCTTACTTAAGTTACACAAATATTATAATCTGCTTAACATTATTGGCCAAGTATTGTAGTTTAAGAATAAAATATATTTTCGTAAGCATTACACTTTCTGGATTTATAAAAAAGTTTTACTAAGTGAGCGCCACACAGAAGTTTTTAGAAATGGATAAAATTAAATAAAAAATAAACTGCAAATAGATTGAACTCGGTGTAATTTTACGAAAACACAAATTTAAAATTCTTGTACATAAAGAATTTGGCCTGTATGTCTTGCACATAGTCTATATATTCAAGTGCGACAAAAGCCACATATATAAGCAGCTATTTTCCGCTCCTGCACATTCTGCGTGAGCTCAGAGTGAACACATTAAGCAAATCATCCATTGTTCTACAGCTCTCGGAAAATGTACACTGCAAACACATGCACATTGCATCTTCTTCGCCTGGGAGTGGCGATATCACTGGTAGAACTTCCGATTCGGAAGAGCCAGAGAACACATGTCGTTTTCTTAAATCTCTCTCTCTTTTCGACTACGCTGGGATTCATTTCTGAAATTGTCTCTTGATCTCTTTCTTCTTCCTGCCCTCTCGAACTGATAGGCTTCTGAGTAGGCTCGTGGTTTTTATTGTACTCCTAAGGCATACGGAGTGCCAAATACCTTAATTGTTTTTATTTTATAAGATGAAAAATTGGGGTCCCGAGTTTGGAACATTTATGAGTCTCGATTTAGAAATCAGCGTGTTTATATTACAAATGCAATTACATGTTTACAAGGCAAGTAAAATAAATTATATTACCATAGAAAAATATTTTTTAATGTCCCCTTCAAAATAAGATGATGATCAGACGGAGTAGCAAAATCAGGCAACTCAGAATAAGCACTCGAAAAAACTTCGTTTTTCTCTTGTTTCCACTAGTGGCCGACTGCCCGGCAACAAGTGAAAGAGACCGCTTGACTACGCTTGTCTTTCAAAGAAATACTATTTTAGACCGCTTCCGTTAAGCACCAGCACTCTACAGAGCTGTAAATCAAGGGGCTGGCACTAGGAACCAGGCCCGGATCTGGGGACTTTCCTTTACTCAAAGTTAATTTCATATAGAATTCTTCTGCGCCGTTTGGTTCTCTTGAAATTTGACGCTTTTGCCCCCGTTCACTCGTCGACTAATCCGATCCCGCTCATTCTTTATCCCTGCAACCGGTTCGGAGATTTACCACGGAACTCCACATTCCGGGCCAGCCCGAACTTGCCTACTTGATTTATGGAATATTCAAATGAAAACATTCATTCCTGTTTTCTGACTACTCATCTACATCTTGTAGTTTCACCTCATTCGTATTCTCCGAGAGTTACGCGAGCTTTTGCTGTATATGACCTGCGATCATGAAACTGCGCACAACGTCTCAACCCAGTCGGGCGGCTGTGAGTGATCTATTCGCTTCTGAGCAAGCGCCGACGTCGCCACTGCCGCTGGAGTCTGGCATTGATCGTCTGCTGTGAGCGAAATAAAAATAAAAATACATCTCTCGCCGCCCCTTTCCTTCCATTCGCTTAACAAGTTTGCACGATATGAATTATTTAGAGACTCGACGTACTGCATTAGCATGAATAAAGAAATACGTTTTATTAGTCATCACGTTTTCATGGATACTCCGCTCTTACGGTATTGACTACTTTAATCTCCCCGACTGAACTTGATATACTCATCATTGAAAATATAAAGAACTGTATTCCTAAACAATTTTATTTGTATTTCGAAACAGTTCAAATAGACCGTATGCTATTTGAACATTGAAATATCGTATCTACTAACTACGGATTCACACATAAATCAAAGAAAGCACTCTTCATTCCAGGGGGTTATATAGTTCGTTCTTCTAGAGTTTAAATAAATTTTATTTTTGTTCTTTATTTCTTTGTTTTTTCGCATCCGCCCGTGCGTGTGTGCGTAATAAATTCTGAAGTTTTATTTTCCAATGGCATTTATTAGAAACGCTAAAACTTTAATCAAATAATGTGGTACTTTAAAGATTTTATTGTTTCAACTATTGTTTTTCGAGAAATTCAATTATGTGAGATTTTATTTATTTTAATATAGCACAATAAGGGAGTGAACAAGAGCCAGTGCTTTAATGTCCATGAACAATCCTCATCATCCCATTACATTACCCAGCCCACTTTTCTCGCTCCGGGCATGCTTGTGTGTGGACGGAACGAGAGAAGCAAACAGTCGTGGACAATTCAGGGTGCGCAGTTACAATACAACAAATATCGTTCTACGTTACAGGCGCTGATACATCCTGCTACCAAGACATGTGTTCATAGGGGCTCAGGTTTTAGTTCGGACAGATCTAGTTAGCTCTCCTTTCCTGAGACTATCTGCAAAACAAGTACACAGTCATGACTGTCTCATTGTAAACATGTGTGCCTGCAATACATTTTCCTCTGATTTTAAATTGAATTTTATGAATAAAGAAATGTTAAACTCTTATTAAATTGACGATGTTAACGAATTAATACATTGTCAAACATATTATTAGATTGTATTTAATTGCATATTTCCGAACGGTGTCAATGGAATATCGAGATAAACGAACTCTATGTCATCGTGGGTTTATCCGATATTTACAATGGAGTATGATTCAGCCTTCCGTGGATAAGTGAGATTATTTATAATTTGATCACTTCAGCTGACTCATAAAATTTTGAAGTCTCAAATTGTTAAGGAAATCTGAGAACAGCATTTTAGATGATTACTCACTTTAGAATTATCTTTTGCGGCACACATTTAACCAATTGAACAAATAAGGCATCAAAAGAATGAATTGCTTAAAACACAAACATTAATTCTGGTTTTCGCGATAGAAGTTCTTAATTAATGTTCATGTCGTATCTTCTACTAAATGTTTTTTTGTACTTCCTACTACTTTTTGGGGAGTTTGGTACTTGTGTATGAGATTTTCTGTTGTGAAGTGCAAAATCTCGAGTTCTATGTTAAAGTAGACTAATTGATATTCCGTAGCTACCGCAGAAATCTTGTGTAAATCCTTGTGGGTAGGAAAATGGAAGTTATTTCCGTAATCAAAGATCCACAATCCAGCTTCTATTTATCTATCCATAATTGAATGGGTGAAAACCAGAACGGTAAAAGGTGACATTTTATTAATTCTGACAAAGCTGCTTAATTCATTTAAAATCATTGTAATGATGTGGTGCTTTGTGTCTTCATTAAAACAACGGTATTTCAGTTGTTCATTAAAACCACGAAATTGCAATGGTACTGAAATATAACTTAATATGGACACGTTTTTCTCAGAATTTATAAAATGTCATTATACCGTTCTGTTTTTCATCCATTCAATTGCTATTTTATGATTGAGAGGGAAATGGTAGGTAATGTGGGAGGTGAGGGAAGTTAATGGGAGAAGGGAGATGATGTGGAGGGGGAGGAGTCGAGTTCCAACACGCGAGAACCCTCGCATGGGTGTGCTGGTGCCTCTCATTTTCATTCCGCCGAAGTCCCTCGCTGCCTGCAGCTGACCGCGGCGCCGCGCCGTCGCTCGCCGCAGGCGGAGTGCAGGGCCACGGCGCGCACCGGGGTTTTATTGTCCGAGCGCTCCGCCCTCTCCGCCCGCTCCGCCCGCTCCGCCCGCTCCGGTCAGCGCGTGGGGCCGGTGCTCGGCGGGCTCGTCCGCGTTTTACTGCCCGCGCCCGCTGCCGCGGCCGCCTCTGCCCACACGCCGCCGTCACTCTTTGACCGCCCCCGCCCTCGCCTCCCGCCGCGCTGCGCTGCTCCCAGCCCGCGCCGGCCATTCGGATCTTCACGATTCTGCCCAGGTCGCTCTCCAGTTCTTCTGTTTTGGCCCTTCCTATCTGGCTTCAACCCTTTTATTTATTTATTTTTTTTTTGTTGTAAGAAGAAACCATCGCGAAAACTACTGAACGACGCTCAGGCGGTTTCACAAATAATGGTCCCAGTTCATTATAAACCTCAGTTATCACCTCGGTTTACAAACTTCGGACACGTCCATTATTTCTTTATATCGTCGAGTGAATTTTCATTCAAATCTCATTTCAATTAGACCAATTATCCCTCCTCGGATGACGACCGGTGTTGCAGGCTTATAGCGAGGAACACTGTCGGAGCCCTGGGCGCCCCGCGCGTTCGCTTGCAGGCGCGCACGTCGCGCGCTGCTCCGGGCCGCGCGCGCCGCGCCGTGCCGTGCACGCGATCGACCGTCGCGCGGCGCCCGCCGCCACTGCCACGCGCCCGCCCGCCCACTCGCGCGTCTCGCCCCGCGCTCGACCCCAGGGCTCCATTGTCCTCCGCGGCTAGCGTACTTGCAGCAGCTAGCGGAAATGAGGATGATGGCCTCCCCACGGAAACGGAAATCGTGCCTTTGTCCGCAAGGAGATAGTAATAACCTGAGTATATTTTTTGTTTGAGATAAAACAAAGTAAGTGATCCGCTTGTCAAATTTTTTCGGAACCTTAGCTATTAATTTATTTTAAAAAGTATTGATTCACAGAGGCTAATGCTGGCACGCACTCGCCTGTCGTTAATACCCTAGGGCGCCTCTGGTTCGTCATCGTGCGACGTGTCAAGGTCAAGCGTCAACTGGATCACCCTGAGGTCAGGTGACCCACATGCGAGCGCACGGGGAGTTCCTCCTCCAGGTACGAGAATGTCACGACGCGGCCTTCGACAGGCTCCTCCGCGGTCCGCTATCACGAAGTGAAGATCTCTCCAAGAATATAGAAAACTTTTCGAAAAAGCAATACAAAAATTCGGATTTTTTTCTTTAGGATTCAATGGGAATCGCCAAAAACCGATTGACTTAAAAGTGAATAAGGTTCAGCAATCATTAATATTGTTTCCGTCGGGGAAATTTAATCAGGAGCGCCCTAACATATTTTGGGATTCTGTCGTTGCGGCCAGACGCCACAGATACGATTTACAAGCTTCCTTTTGACGAACAATTTCAAGTTTTAGCGAACGCGCACATTCGCAATGTGGCTTCTCAAACCCGACCAGCAACACTACTAACATGCGCGTTCTCTAAAAAAAACTCCGGAATCGTTCGTCAAAAGGAAGCGTGTAAATCGGATATTACTTTCCATCTCTGATTTAGTGATTCAACATACGTTCAATTTGTAATTTGTGGTGGGTTTGCAGGTTTTCCTATCTGTCAACCGAAGAACTCCATCTTAACGTTATTATAATGTGTGCCATTCAATCACGATATCTCAATTCTCAACGGAAGGAAACCGGAAGTACAAAGTGCAAGGGAAATAAAAGGACCACCGCGATGAGATACAGCTGCGGAACTATGACCATTGTTTTGCCTCGCCGCAATGCAAACTATAAGATAAGTAAATAAAAACTTAAAGCCCATCCTAGATTCCTAGCTAATCATCTCAACGAAATTGCCAGTCCCCTGAGATGTCTGCCTGCAATGAGGTTGCGTGTATTTTACATGAACGCCGACGAGAACAACTTTCTCGAGTAAGATTCGCAATTTCGAGAGAATGTATCTCATACTTGAGCGTTGACCGCAACATCAGCATATGTTTTTAATCTTAATTTCAAGAACAATTCCGACTGTTACACCCCATCAATTCTAAGAAGAATTAAGTAAGCTTATAACGTTATCTTAATTTCCAGTTTAGTCTTCAAATTCCTTATGTCACCGTAGATTGCTTCTGGAATAGTGTTCTTGCCCGAAAGAAAAATCCGCTTCCTCGGTTTATAAACGCGGTCACCATTTCGCATCCCCGCAGTCTCTCGGCGAGGCGCCACGGCTGGTCCACGAGGCTCGGAATTGCGCGTCTATTTTGTGCGAAGTGCCGCGCGAAGAGGAACAGCAGCGCGGGCGGCGCGGCGCGGCGCTGAGATTACTGCGCTCGCCCCCGCGTCGTCGCGAGTCGCCCGGAGCTCGTGCGGGGGCGGAGGGGGAGGCCCCTCGGCCGCGAAATTTATGTCCCGGGCGTTTTAATAGAAACCGCGTGCGGCGCGGAGGAGGAGAGACCGGGGGCGGGGCCGCCTCACAACACCCGTTGCTCTGAGGGGAGCGGAACGCAAGGGCGGCTCGTTTAGAAATGTACCGGTCGTGGTTGGTTTGGGCAGTTATTTTGTTTCTATTGTGTTTCTCGATTATGTAACATAAATGAACGTAACATATAATAATATATTATATTACATTAATGGGCTCTGGTAAATTTTCCAGTGTATTGTATTTTAGGACCGTCCGCTTTTCCCTTATCCCCCCCCCCAAAAAAAAATAGTGCAATTGTTTCTCAAAATACAGTACAAAAACGACACATCTTCATTGTACGAGTAAATGCATTCGTCATTCTATTTGCGTTTTTAATTTTTATCATTTTATTTGTGTTATTAAATGTACTAGAGATTTGTGTATTCCCTCTTGTCCAATAGTGAAGTTTATATCATCAAACCTACAAACATGTATATAATGTTAAAATTTTTTTATAACATTCTATTATATTTTGATAAATGCCATGTCCCAGCGGGATGCGGAACGTACCGGTGGTTGTCAATTTTGACGATTCGATTCACCGTTCACCGTTCAATTTTGACGATTCAAAAATGCCTGTTGCTCATTAAATAACAAGATGGCACAGCTTAGAAGTCGTCTCAGAAGTCAGTGAGAAAGATTTCTCTATGCATTAGTATTAATTCATGAAATTGTATTGAATGTAATTGCCGAATAGATGAGTTGGTCTGACCCGAAGCCACATTCTAACAAACCGACATCCTCTCGGAGTGAAGCCATCATCATTGTTGATTTCTGCGAAGACTTGTTTCCCGTTTCCATCAGTAAATTTATCGTCCCGTTTCCCCGCCTAGCTGCGCACCCCGTTCCTCTCTGATTCCGTCCGATGCTCATGCGCGCCACTCCATCAATCGACCTTGCTCTCTGGGCGCGCCACGCGGGCGGTGCCGATCGGCTGTCTCCCGCGTCTACGGGTCGCGCTTTGTTCGATCGCGCACGCGAGCTGATTCGGCGGGAACGAGCGGGCGTCCGCACACGACGCTGCTGCGGCGCGGGCGCTTTGCTTGCCTTGGTCTTGCGCCCGCTACTCGGCGCTTCCCGTGCGCGCGCGCGTCGCTTCCTTCTCGCCTCGCGCTCCCGCGCCGACGCCAAGCGAAATGCGCCCGCCTCCGCCATCGATTCGCGCACATCTGTTGCACACCCCGCCATCCACCCCCCCCTCTTCTAGCGGCCGACATTTGCGGCCACCCGATATTGTTACTGTCGGGTGAATGTGCCAACGATCCGCCGCAGAGGAGAAGCAAAAAAATGAGCTGCCGCTGGTGCCCACGTACAGACCGACCAGAGAAGGGTTGTACGAGAATAGGAAAACGCCGCATTAAATACAGAATTATTTATTTATTATATCTATATATTTATTATTATAGTTTATGTATATTATTACTGTATCTGGAACATTATTGTCATATAAATAATATTTTATTTATTCATATTATTGTGACATAATGATTTATTTGTATGAATAATTTTCGCCTTCTACCTGTTAATGTCTCACTTGTATTCGTTTGTTATGCTTATTACCTCTTGGTAAGCAGTAATGGAAAAATCGTACCAATTGTAAATACAATGAACACAAACATAATAATAATTATATTTTCAATAAGCATATAGTCGATTAAATTTCATATTCATCCGTTCATAATAACTTACAAAAACTAGCTATTGAATCTGTGATTATTCTTTGTCGCTTCTGCCTCTTGGAGAAATGATGGTATGCAAAAACTGGCAAACATACTTCACTTGATTTTTCTCTTACATAATTTAACACTCATATCCATGCCAAAAGATTTAAGCCGCGACACTAATCTGCTCAGTCGCCAAAGAACCCGAGAAGTTACTCAGTCCGCGTTGCTTCACCTGTCGTGGACGTGCATATGGCTAGCTTCTTCGTGTGTGGCGTTCCTAATCTCCCTCGCTCGGCCTGGATCCATTTCCCCCTGCTACCTTATCCCTCCGAGCACGAGCAAGAGCACGCCGTGCCGCGGGATGTTTACGAATCCGCATCGCATTACTTCGCCTCCTTGCTTCCGTCTGTCGCAACTTCTTGCGAACCTCAGCTCACGTGCGTGCTCGTGCAGTATCACGCCGCCCAGAAAATGTTACACTGTTATGGGAACCGAATGTAGTTTATTAGAGTATTTATTTTTATTGAAACGTTATAGCTTGTTATTGCCTTCAATACGGATTTGTATATTCGCTGCATAACTTACCTGGATCGAAAGGATTGTGGTAACGACGGAAATATGAAAACAGATGAATGATGCTACTTCTTATCTAATGAAGATAATTATGAAAGGGAATTGTGGGAGAGTAATGTGAAAAAACAAACCGGGATAAGTTAACATCTAGTCAATTGGTAAATTAGTAAATCTGAGTCATTAAAATTAGCTAAAAATATACAATTTTGTAAAACGGGCGTTAACTAATTACAATGATCGAGCGCCGAGAGCCCGAGGGCCTTTGTCGCCGCTCGATCATTAGAACCCTTAAAACGTACTTGGGGCGTAAATAACTATTGGTGTCTTACTTTGTTTACAAAAACTAGTTTAAGTAACCTGGGCTGCCCGCCTATTTATTTATGCATAATCCGCACATCTCTACTCGGTCCAACCGGCGCTCCCCCACCTCTCCCGGCAGTACCTTGTAACAAAGCCACCGCTCGGTAGCAATGCCCGTGTTTGTGGGTTCTCAGGATCACAAATTTCTGGATGTAACCAAATGTGGGTTAACATTTCGATGTAGATTCGAACCCCATATCTTTTTTTCGGGTGTTCAAATGTGTCCGTAGAAAATTTGAGAGTTATCGTTGGTGAGGCTCAAAAAATCTGCGGAACAAATATACATGCATTTTTATATATTTACGAATGAAGTTAGAATAATTATCTTCTACCAGGCCAACACTGACGGAGAAAATCTTCATCTAGAGAGAGAGAGGTGGTTTCACACACATTTCGAATGACATCACGAAGAACAGACACCTCAAGATAAGTTTCAGTGCCTTCCTAGAGGAAAACGTCTATTACAAACACAGAAACGTTTTCTGGACTCAGTCGCCTTACGAAAAGTATCACAGAAACCGGTACAGCATAATTTCGTGACCTGAGAATGATAATCACTGACACCAGGTCGCCCACACAGTTTTCAGATGCTGCTGTAAAATAGTGAAATGGGATTTCCATTTTACTCGTATTCGCAGATATTCGCTGCTCTCATTAGTAACAGGTGTCGAAAACGTCCTTCTGGCTCTCTGCTCGAAATAACAGTTTGTGGTTCGCGTCGTGCGTTTAGCGCACCGGCCGCCAGCGCTATTCGAAACGCTCTCGAATTCTTTACGGTACCGCTGCGAAATCAGAAGGCCGCGACCGATGTAACGCACGCGGTTAAATTTAATTTGGCGGCGTGCAAGCGAGCGCAGCGATTCATTCAGGAAGGGGGAAAGGGAAACGAGTGATATCGTCTCGGAGGTTGAGCGCGGGATAAATCTCATCGGGCGCTGGTCGGAACAAGCGGTTCGACCCGACAGGCGGCGCAATCGATGCCCCGCAATTTGTACCCAGCGACCGCACATCGCGCTCTCTCTGCCTGTTACTCTGCTCTCGCGCAACCCCCCCCCCCGCCACCTTTGCGTTTCGCACGCTGAGATCAGAATTGTGCGACTCGAAATAACACGATGAGTTCAGTTAGGAGATGTCTTGCTCTGAAATGTTAAACGGGTTAAGAACCACTGAATGTTCTATTATGCAAAACTACTTAAAATATAAACTGTGCTCTGGTAGTGAGCGAATGCGAATTTATATTTCCATTGTAAATGAAACAAAAAGATGTTCAGTTCGGTATCATTAATATGAAACTATCATAACATAATCCCGTAAGTGTAGTGTCGGAAAGGTAATTAGACCCCTCCCCCAGTCCTACAACGAACATATTTATGACAAAAATGATTAAAAGCAGTGGATGTAGGGGGAAGAGCTGGCTCGTTACAACCCGCAAAACATTTAGAAGCAACACAGTTTATCATCGAGAATAACGAGGCAACGATGAGTCATAGGCCCTTAAAATCACGTTTTCTTGTGCGGCAAGAAACACGGGTTATGTTTCTTATGCGTAATTTACAAATGGAGATGTTTTCGGTCATTCTATTACATCCATGGAGGGTACTCCCACGTAGTAGCACAAGTAGACAATAACGTTGGAAGTTGGGTTTGTTCATGAAGCTATTTTCACTTTTAAATCAAATGTTTAATATGTGCAGAGTGTTTTCACGGGTCCAGTCATTCATTATATCGGCATTCACTAAAAAAAATTGGGACATATTTCAACACATCCCATCTATGTATTTCCTTGTGTGATACGACTTTAGTGATAATGATGTGACAGTAGAATTTAGCAACAGTTGTGGATTGATTTATTGAGCGGAAAGTAAACACTTCTGGCTCTTATTTAAGATTTTGCGACATTAAGAAATCTTCAAACTAGTATGACGTTCGATGAAAAAGAGTTTCTGTGTGGTTCACGACATTAAATTAAATGACTGAAGCTGGTTTATAAGACGGTTCTGAAGGATTTGCCAGAAATTCAGTCGTAATTTTAGTAAAAGGCATCCTAGTTTATTTAGCTGAATATATCAGTCGTAATATATATTATATAAAAAACGAAGTAGCTAATGTTATTATTTCCGTTGTTCCTTCCCTAACAAGCAAAATGCAATTTCATCACCATGTCACTCTTAAAACAATTCTTCTCGATCATTCACAAAACAATCCCATTGCTTATACTCATTTCCACGGCACTTTGTTCCAATTCTGTCTCTCTCGCGCACGTGCGTTATTCAGCTGAGATCGAGGTTCTGTGTTTGGCGAATAAATGCGTGTTCTGCGGCTCGCCCAGAGCGCAGTTTTTCCCAGATGCAAAAATAAAGCACAAAGGAGGTAATTCCCGCGCAGCAGGCAGCCGCCAATTGTCCGGCCCGTCGCTGGGAGCAGCCGCGCTCCGGGTCACCCTGTCGCGCCTCGCCCCACCACTCCCCGCCACCCCGCGTGTGCCGCCCAGCGCGGCCGCCCGCGACCCTCGCCTCGGCGCCGCCCGGGCCACGTCCCCGAGCCTCGCCGCCGCCGCCGCCGCCGCTGCACTACAGCGGCGCGGGGGCGGAGGGCAGGACAAGCCGATTACGGGATGCTGCGCCCGCGCCGGCTACTGGGGATAAACTGGGCGCGCCGCAGATCAACGCGTGTAATGCGACTCTACCAACCGACACTTCAGGAGTTTACACCGAGCGGCTACACTAGGCGAAGGTTTTCAATTTTCAGGTCTTTCGAGCTGTAAATTACACCCATTACCCTCAACATTTAAACCACCATCCGCGTTAGTTATATGTCCATAAATACGCATTTGAGGGATTAGCAGTTAGCATTTTCGAAACTTTTCACTCTAAAATTGATTTTTAGTACTTGTGCTCACATCATTAATATTTACATAGAAGTGACTTGTTAACAATTATTACATTAATGAGTACATGTCCTTGAATTGAATGTCCTATAAGTTTACCGAAAACGTAAAGTTTTCTATGAAAATTAGTTCCAATTTTCCGCATTTTCGGAGCGTTTCGCTCGAACGCCAATTTTCTCGAAAACGGCTTCACATTTTTTTCTTTAAACTCTTGAAGGATAGTGACTTAAATACAACTGTTTAATATTGTCCACAAAAATTGATTTTGTTTATTTTTTGGTTTTTTATTTTAAAAATTTACGGCAAATATATATTTTTAAATCTCTCTCACCGCCGGTAATACGCACATTTCTCTCGATTTGGTATACATAGTTGCATGTTTTATGAAAAAAGAGTTCAAATTTCGCACTTACACTAACGCGTTAAACACATGTTCTTAAAAACGGCTCCAGTTTTAACACGGAAATTCCATGTTGGACGAGGTTTTACTCATCTATATTAATTCTTAAAGTAATATTTCGCGTCTACGCGTATAGGAAACAAAAAAAAAAAATTTAAGGTAAAAAATGAAAAAATGTATTTTGGGCGGTCGATAGACGGCAGCTTAGCACAGAAGTGATGGAGAACGACAAAAGTGGCGGACACCAAAGAATTTAGAAACTTAATACAAGCAAGGTCTGCGTCATTCTCTAGCGCTAACTAGTTTACTACTTTTCCCTCATTCCGTCCCATCATCGGGCCCTTGTCTTGCGGGGACCCGGGCGATTGCCGTCGACAGCGTAAGCCTAAGCGCTCGGCACTGATGATCCACCAACAGTCTAGTCACTGGAAACCTCGCTAAAACTTTGACATTGAAAATAACTAAAATATATAGCGAAGCTTAAAAACTTCTCACTTCATAAA
>BOPP01000062.1:4203809-4218864 GCA_017312745.1 Gryllus bimaculatus
CGGGGCGGCGCCCCCGCTCGATGCTCTGCGCTCCGCTCCGCGCCCCGCCCACGCGCATCGCCGCATCTCGCCGCGGCCCTCTCTCGCTGCGAAAGGGCGAACCGGAGCGGGTAACGTTTCATCTCAGAGTGCCAGAATTCATCGTGTTGTGGGATTTGTGGTGGGTAATGCTGGGTTGAGGAAGGTTTCCTGGGGGATATCCCGTTTGCCCTTCCTTTTCAGTGCAATATTGCTGCGTCACTTACTTCTTGACTATCACCATTATAGATAGATGGAAAGATTGATAGATTTATTATTTCTGCGAGGAGGTTTATACAACCCTGTGGCAAAATACTAGAATTAACATACTACAATCTGGAATATCCGTACAATGTAATTTTAAATCATTTTAAGACAGTAATAATAATAATAATAATAATAATAATAATAATAATAATAATAATAATATGATAACAATAATAGCATTAACTTTACATTTTTTGATTGTCCTGCACAGATATTTTAACTAATAAATACACTTTTTAAATACTCTGCAGTCCACTTCAATTCACTTCACTACACTTGCACTTCACTTTTCTGTGAACTTCTCTATTGCATTACACTTCACAACACGTCTCGACACCTCAGTTCAACTACTACTTTGAATATAATTATATATTTAATAAAGCATTATCACATACACCAATCCATAAAGTACTACAGAATCATAAAGTTATATCTCCTTGTAGTTGGGTGACTCGTAACTTAGTTGCTAACACAATACTTTTCCACTTCTGGGTATCGGGTCCTCACGACTCTAGATGTCAAAATTTGGTCAATGTGAGTTACCGGAAGGGTTTCGTGGGGTTGTTCCATTTTCCGTGCCTCTCATCTCCTCATTGCTACACCATTCATTAAATCTTCATTAAAACCTATTCGTCAATGCATTCCTATCGTAAGTGGGCTCATCATAAAAGATCATCTCACGACCTCCGTCATCTCGCACCACCTCCGCCCCCACTAGTCCCATCATTTGCTGTTTGTACCTCGGTCGTCGTTTCGCCTTGATGTCTGGCGCCGCGACCTCTCCCAGTTGATCCGCCCCCCTCCGCGTGTCGCCTGCCGGCGCGGCGGCGGTGACGCCTCGTTGGGGGCGCGTGAATGGAGCGGCGCCCGAGGGCTCTCAGCGCGCACTGCGCCGGCGGACGCGCCTGCGAGGGCCTGAGGGGGCGACGATGGTCGGAGGCGGCTGCCACGGATCTGCGATGCTCCGCTTACTGCGAGAAGTCTCACGGCTCCTTGGATTTATCGCAGTTGCTCCACGCTTCGGCCAGAAATTGGTTTCGAATTAAGTGTGATGTATTAATTAAAGATTCTTTGTAAATGTCTAGAGTGAAAATAATTTAACAAAATAGATAAACAAAACACGCGATTTCGATAATACATGCTCAGTTCATGTTAAAATCATGGAATATCAGAATCAGTAAAGAACACGATCAATTAACAAAAGGAAGTCGAGTAATTGTCATAAGCAAATGACAGCAATACATTAATTAAAATACTTCGTTTCTGATTAATTTGAAATGAAAGGTCTTAAAACTTACTGGTTAATGTTAAGTGAATACAATCGTTGAAAATTTTCGAATGTCAAGAATTGTAATTTACTCTTCTGGTTGCGCATTGCCCCTTTGGGATATTTATTTGTATCGAAATAATGGTCATAATCGAACTATGATGATACTACTCCGAGATATTAACCCAAACGATGCGGAAATGACGGAAAGAAATCCAGCATTTTGTTTATAGCTATACCCCTATCTCTCCCTATTTGAAAACCAGAATCTGCAGGAAATGGCCTCTTCGAAGCAGGCACCTCCGCGTTCGTGGAGTGGCCTGCGCGGGAAAGCCTCGAGTAAAACCTCGCGCTTGGAAGGCGCACTCGAGCACCTAAGTGCAGTCGCTGCCGCTCGAGCGCTCGTCGGTGCTTAGTGCCAGATGCTCGCCCATTATCCCCGTAATTATTTTCCGATCTCCAACAATGTGCGAAATGGTGTACGCTTAAAGAGCTTTCTTGAATGCAAAGTGATCGTAAGTATCCGTCTGCTGTTTAATTTTTGTAGGTTTCCGAATGAAATATTTCACTTTATGAGATAAATATAAAGATTTTATTTTATTTATTTTTCTTTTGCTAATTGAAAAGAGATGAAAAGTGAAAAGGATATGAATTTAATACAGGTTCATTTTAGTGATGTAGTTATAAAGATATTTCCTACATAACAATAAAAGCATTATTAAGATAAATGTATACAATTCTGAACAAACACTATTAGAGAGCTTTCTTGTGACTTGACGCTACTTGATTTTAGTTTTCATTATGACTTGCAATTTTCGTTATGATTAATTCTCGAAATAGTGCTTCTGCTGTTCCAAAACCGTTTAGCTGTTTTTGTACTTTATTACGTGGCTTAAAAATCCCATTGTAACATTTTTTAAAAGAGATTTATGTGTGCGAGGGGTTCCACAAAGTCCAAGCGCAGGGCAAACGCCCTTCGACCGAGCTCGTGGCCGCCCTATGAATTCGTGTGCAGGTCGCCAGGGCCACCCGCCGCCGCACGCGCTCCCTAGCGCCGCGCTGTCTGATACACTCGTCTATCGATTTTTCCGCCCACGAAACTCGTGCCGTGCCGGCCCGCACGGGCTCCTTGCCCACTGTAATTTGTCGGACTCGGAGGAGTGAAAACAATACGCAAGGTCGTTGTACCTTGCTGTGGATCGTTTGGTCTGTTTGAAATGGGAATCACGCTCAATATTATTTTAGAACGCTCTTTGATGAAGTATTGATTGTCCTTTAAGGTTCAAGAAGAATAGTTACCAGGGCATTGTTTAAATTAAATTTTATTGTGTTCCTTTTTCGGGACTGTACTAATAATTGGAGAGAGAATTGTTGACTATGTTAACACACAGTGAAAAGTGAGTTTTTAATATGAGCCATTTTATGAAATTTAAAATGAAATCAAAATATTGTATCAATATTGCTTCTGAATTAGAATCAATATTACTAAAATCTATTGTTCATATTCTTCATTTGTAAAATATTTTGAGACATGTATTATTGCAAAAGAATATAAATATTCAGTTTTTTAAAAGTTTAATGTTACGTTTTATTAATTAATACATTAACGAAGATCAGAAAATTAATAGCTGCGAAAATGAATAAGATAATTGGCAATAATTCAGAAAATAAGTTTTAATGGAGTGAGATCACTTTCTAGTCCCCTTTTACTTATTTTGGTATTTTTTTTTCTTTTAACATATGGAGTTGGTAGTTTTCGAATGAGCATGTTTACATGTTCGATATCAAACATCGAATAATGAAAATAGCGGGTGACAACCTTCAAGCGTGGTAAAGGTAACCTGCATGGCATACCAACTAGAATGAAAAATTGTGTTACCAACGCGTTAAAAAGGTGCCACAGGATTTCCTCAAGGAATTACTCTAATGTAAGAGAGAGGAGTGTGTAATATTTTGCGATGCCAAGAACAGTGCACCCAGTGTGTAATTTACCAAACGTAACACATAGATTACTCTGTAAATTTCCAAACAAATCACTCTCCACGGGTCCGCGAGTGAATGTTTTTAGAATTTCCAAAGCGAGAATGTCTTTTGTTAATACTATTCCGCGAGTAAAAATGATAAAAAGTATAAAAAGTTTACGTAATAACTGTAACGTAGCCATTCGTGTGGTCTAACGCGCGTTATTCTCCTATGTCCTATTGATTAGCACAAAATATGGCAAGAGTCATATATTCGTATGCAGCGACAAGCTTCGTAACCCCCAAAACAGAAACGTCAGTAATATTTTACTTAAGTGAGTATCGATACTACACACAATTGCTACTGCACGTGCAACAACCACACGAAATAGGCAAAACGCCAACTAAACCGGGCGAAAGTAAAGGGCGGAAAAAATCACCCTTGACAGCTAAAATTCTTGAACATTTCTTTTTTCCGGAGTACAGCAGTCGCCGTATTTCTCCGAGGCAACATTACGCTCAAGAAACTGCAAAATCGCGTAACCCACATAATTTACTAAATTGTGATTTTGACATCGACAGATTCATTTTCTAAGAATACACCTTCTTACAAAATGTCATCTTCCAAAAATAATATTATTCTGCCTAATTGTATACAAACAAAATGTTGAATCCCTATAATTTGTACTATCGAGGCAAAAAGTTGTATATCACTAAATTTTAAAAAAAAAAAGAAACATGTAAAAGATATTCATTGTCATTAATTATTATTTATTTATATTATTATTATTATAATTTATAACTTAATATTATACATTTACAATCGTTTGTGACGAGTCCAATATGTACGCGGAGTGCAAAATCCGCACATCGAATGCAGAAAGTCAAGTTGCATTATCAAGCAGAAAGTCAGGTCCACAATCAAAACAAGGGGTCATCTCAGCATTTGCGAAATGTAATGATAAATTACGTAACTATCGACAAGTAATTAATTTAATAATCCGCAGTCTAACTTGAAACTCTAAAAGCCTATCCAGTTTCGTGTCTCTCGTATACAATTTAGTTCTTGTTCGTAACGACATTTCACTTGGGCGAGCGCAGCCGGCCTGCGCCCTGCGCGCGGCGGCGGGTAGGCAGCCCACGCGGCGGCGCCACTCGGCGGACAGCGCATGCGCGCCAGGGGCGACGCGACGAGACGCGCGTGGACGGCGCGTGTGGGCCGCAGCGGGCCCGGGCCGGGCCGCGTTGCCCTTCGCAACGGCGGATTCAGCTCCTGCGCTCGCGCGCGGAACGGTTCGATGGGGCTGCTTCACAATGTCCTTATTTATATAGTTGTCACCTTCCCGTCTCCTTGTTGGTCGAAATTATGCTCGGAGAATATGTTCCGCAGTCGTAAAGAAATCCAAATTGTTACTATGTTACTTAGAACAATGCATTTTAATAACTAAATTTGTTCAAAGAATTGGTTGCCCCGACCGGGATGCGAACCCGGGCCTTCTGGTTTACGCCCAGCTGCTCGTTGAAGAAATTTAATATCCGTATTTAGATGCATCAATTTCTAACTGAATGACGTGAAAAGTTATAATCCTTTATGAGTCTGTAAGTTTCACTCTTATTTGGATTTACAGTATTAATGACAAAGAAAATCCATATAATTTTTCAGAAGTTCTGTAAATAAACCAAACAAAGAAAAGAGGTATCGGATAGTGAAAAAAGAGTTATTGCATAAAGCTTACTCAAGTTAGGTTGAAGGTTTGTTAAATATTTGGCTGTAAGTTCATTAGTAACGATGCACTGAGCAAGAATAATTGTATTCGCCTGTTTTGTTTAATTTGCCGAAGAATAAATAATTAATAAAAAGTATATTCATAATTTGTTTTGTTTGTAAGGATAGTTTGGAGATTTCACATCGATATAGTAATAATCACACTGACTCACGTAATTCGTACTTTTCGCGCTTTTTTATTTTCTAAAATTATTGTGAAGGTCACCCGGAGATCTTGTTGGTACTAGTTTCTTTATACAACACAGTAATTAATATTACATTACCGAGCGTAATATATGAGCCTGACTTCCTCCTATTTATCAAGCTTCATTGGTAAACTTCTGTCATGCAACTTCCTGACGGTCAAAAAGATACTTCTAATCACGAGTGGGAGGCCTTGAGTAAAATATCGCTTGGTTTTTAATTTAACATGGAGATAAGTTTTTTTTATAAATGATTGTGAGCAACTAATTTAAATTACTTAACTGATTGCTACCTTCGTGTACTGGAATATAAACACATTTCCTTAAACAACAAGACCCTCCACTAGGAAATTAAAGCCATTCAACATCATTACTTGTCAAATGACGTTCATTAAGTCTTCTCCATGAATACTTCTATACATTTAAATTGGCTTAATGTTGCACATGTGAGCCTGTCTCGTTAATTGTGTTCTCACTCGTGATTTTTATTTTTTTTTAAATAGCGTGCTCGTGGAAAGAGATGAAGTTGAAACTCGACAAGTGTAGACTGCTGGAGATAGGTTCATAATTACTTTGATGAATGTCATATTTGTTAACCTGAAAGTGGAAGCTGAGGAAATTTTGTGCAACACACAAAGTATGGGGGAGCAATCACTTACGTACAGATAAGCCATTTCTATAAACCCTGAAGATATCAGAATGTGAAAGAGTATTTTATTTCTGCAAACATATTCACAGAGCTACTTCCTCGTACTTGATCATAATTCTGACTGTAGTGGAATCATATTATCTGTAATTATTTTGCATTTTAGACTTCTTGCCGTTATTCCATTTGTCTCACTTGTATATGCACTTTTAATTTCGTAGAATGTCTTGTATAAAGTAATAATTTCATTAAAAATCATTCCATGGATGTAAGATCTATATGATATTTCACTTCATGTAGCTTAATTATAACTTTTCGTTTTACCTATGTATTTTCTATAGATTTAAATTGGCGATTCATTTTAATACTAATTAAAATGTAATGGTTACAGGCCTTCAAAGAAAATATACTCACATTATTTAATGGTATTGCGTATTCTCTGTTATAAAGAACTCTTCGGAAAATTGTGTGATTCTGCAAATGTAAGGTTAAGGCACTGGAAGTTAACGTGTTATCAGCATCTGACACTTTCAAATACACAACAAACCATTCAACTCAAAATAATTTGCCGGAATGTCGGCAGAATAGTCGGAATAATTGATTGTTACTGGTTTCACAATGTAGATGACTCCACCGTACAGAAATCGTATAAAGCGAATATTATATGATAGTTATTTTATTATTCATAAGCATTACATTTAATTGTTTTTTGGTTATGCGTTATTCAGTAATTTTCGATTATTCATTTTAATTATTGCATTTTATTGTTTTATTATCGTTAAAGTATGTAATTAATAAGAATCTTTTAGTTGCATAATTTTGATTTTTATTAATGTTTTCTTATTTCAACAATGAGGTCAAGTAGGTCATATTTATTGCCGTAATCTTTACTACATTGCGAAAACTCAATTTTTATTTTTTTATCATATGAATTTGTTTCCACGGAAGCTGGTTTTTTAGTTTTAATTGAATATGTCAATGAAGTGTGCCTTCCATTGGTAGGTTTCCAGAACGTCAACAACTTACGCAATTGTTGTTCGCCCTGAACACAGAATGGTTCTAATAGCATTTGACAAGGTCGGTCACTTCACAGTGTTTGTTTTTCTATTAAACAGTTTGAGATTTATTTCCTTTGTGACTATTTACAAAATACATACGTGTTATTCCAAACAAATGCAAGTTTGTAACACGTGTATTATACTTTAACTTGCATATCATTTTAAAGGCAGCAATAAGATCAATGTTTGCGAGATAAATATATTAAGTAACCATAATAATTTCATATTCTTTCTCTTAATGTCGTCAATTACCTCATTACATTTTTTTCATCTTTAGACTACAATTGATAACATATTCAAAGTGCTGTCTCTTAATATTATGAATTCGTTGCAATGTTTTCACCTAATTTTATGATTCACTACATACGCCGATGAAGGCGCTTGAAGCTCGTAAGAACCCTTTCAACTGATGTCAGACTTTCAGCCATCGCCGGAGCATACAGTTTTGTGATAAAAAGGGTTCTTCTTGGAAGTTACCTTGGGATATATAATAAATTAAGTCACAATAATAGTAATTTATTTTAAAAGACGATCTAGAGATATTTTATCTACGAAAAGAAGCTATTACCGCATGAAAAAATATAGGAGCGATATATTCTTTAATAAAGAATTTTTCGTCGGGTGAATTATTTTACTTTACGTCCATTTTTAGTAAAATACAAAATAAATTATATGTTATTTTCTGTCAGGACAAAAAGGTTTCTGCGCTACCGCCAGTAGCAAATGTGCCACTACTCAGAGCATCCAGGAGAGAAATTTAATAGTTATATTTTATGATACGAGTAGTAAAGGTGATATTTTATTTTGCGAGTAGGATATGTTGCATCATACGCCGACTGGCTGCGTGACGCAATTCTACGAGCAACATAAACTCACTTCTACCACTTGTGTCATGAAATGTTTTTTTAGACAGCCTTACTGATTTTGCTTTTATTTTAATTCAACAAAGAATAATTGTTGTTCCATATTACATTAAGAGCAGTTGTAGCTGATCAGACAAAAGTTTTCATTGTTGCATTCACAGCTTTATCTGAACTTTTGAGCATTGTCTGAATTTTAGCACTAGTGATAATAATTGAACTTTTTGCACGCTTTACATTCCCTATAAGTCTCCGCTTTTGCTAGTGGTTATCTAAAATATTATGAATCACCCGTAGGTGACAAAGAAGTATTGTAGTAGCATTTTATTGACCATTAACAAGCGTCTTCAAATGAATGAATAATGAATGAATTTTGAAATGAATGAATTTTGTCACACTTCATTTACGCACATCTTTGAAACTACACGATAAATCGCACATTAAAGCCATTGTTTAGATATTTTGTATCAAATATATGTTATTGAAATAAATATGTAAGTTGATGATGTAAGTCATGATGAGTTCAAAGTGGATAGTCATGATTAAATAGTAATTAGCGTTCTACTGTAAATCAAATGCACAGGTGGCCGAAGTTTTTCAATGCACTTTGAGATTCGTGATTCTAAAACTTACCCGCTGACTGAAGAGGCGACTTACGTAAGGTACCGGTTCGCCAAGATCGCTTCACAGCTCGTTAGTTTGGCTGAGCTGCCGTGTTCGAAGGAATTTTCTGGGATCAAAACACTTCGGAGATAGATATGCGTATCTGCAAGCTCACGCTGCAAGAAAGTGTTCCGGATTTTGATCTGCATTTTTTACCTTAATGTCATAAGATTCAGATAATGTTCTATAAATATTATACAACAGTAATATAATTATCCAATGCACATTAGCATTTGATAATAAAAATTAATTTTCAAGAAGATGGAACTACTGATTGAAGTGAATTTAATTTATTTTTAACTGCAATTTTGTAGCTTAATTTCCATCTTTCTAGTTACGTTAAGAACGATCAGATCCAACAAGTAAATTAAAATTATTATTAATTTAAATTTTTTAGCGTAATTTTCAGTTTTCAAGTTCTGTTAAGGACATCTGTTCTTTAGATGAAAAAAACTTCAGTTCACTTCTTGGAGAACTCATTGAAACTGTATTTTGTTGTTTCTTTACGATTTAATGTCTACCGACCACTTATCAAATTGGACGAAGAATTCCGGGTAGAGAACCGTTTCACCCATTTGAATTCAATAAGCCATTAATATTATATGAGCGTAAGCTCGTGTAAATATGTTTCGTATGTTGTTATTATGGAAAAAGAACATATTTTTCGAGAGGTTTCGCATTTCGTTTCTTTAACTAGATACAAATTTCAGTGTTGTTCAATGATTAGTTAGATGGAGTAATGGCTGAATCTCGAAAACAGTTTGATGAAAAAGAGTTTAGTTTTTACATGTGAATTTATAACTTTCATTGTTAGGTAATCTGATGTGCAATACATTAATTTTGTTTATTTCATTGTGAACACGTTCCAGTCGCTAAATTTAAGGAATTTTTCCGTAATGTAAATATAACAATAAAAGTAATATAAGTAAGAAACAGTATGCCTTAAGCCATTCTTCCCTACATTTTTTAAATATTTCATTATTTTCATTTAAACTGTTGTTCTAGCTACACATTTTACATGAAGTACATGTTCAGAATATACTTAGGAATTAAAAACAATAAATATTACTTCATTCAATTCTATACAAGAAAATCACAGGATTAAACACTAGTTTCAGGATACGTTTCTTCCTTGACATTGATTTTTATTTAGTCCAATGAGATAATTATCATTTATAAGACAACCATCCAAGGAAAACCAAACGTAAAACTCTTAAGTCAATTTAACGAATTGCAAACAACGACTGATCTACTGAAAACAGCCAGAAGAACGAATTGGCGCGGGAACAGTTCGCGCCAAACGTTGCAATCGGTTTGATGGACCAACAACTTCCACGCAACCTGTTTTCTGCATTCTAATGAAGTTAATTTGAACATATAGAAAGTTGTACATTTTCACGGAAATCTAATGACGATAAGCAACGGAAGAGAAAAAGGGAATAACCCGACTTGAGCCGTTCTTTCAACCATCTCATCCAGCCAACACATTGAATCTTTGCTTATATGGCCACCTTGTATTTGAACATTACATCGGACAAGAAAGGACAAGAAATTGACTCACCTTAAAAATTGACATTTTGGGGAAGGATTTTCCTATGTCGTTTATTTCGCAACTTAATATTATGGTTGATTATAATTATTGTCGTGTCTCTTAACGGTTTTACTGATAAAAAAGGACTCTTCTAAACTCACTTCTCCACTTTACTAAAAACGACGACATTTGAGATTTGTCCGTATCTTGTGCATCGACGATTTCAGTGTTTCTGAGGCGTATTGCATTATCGCGGAAATAAATAATTGATCTGGCATTTGCATTAACCCCTGGAAGATAGAGAAAATACATGTAACATTCCACACACGATAATACATAAAACATTACGCATCAAGGCCTAAATACGTAATGGCAAGAACTGAACGTCCGTCAGCCGTAGATGCTTGCCCCCGCGAGTCCTTTACGTAACGTGGCCTTCTGCGCCCTGCGCGTCGAGCCGAAGGGAGCGCCGGCAGGGCGGCCGGCTCTCGAAACCCGTTCCCGCGTTTGCATCACGCAGCGCGTTATATAAACGCAGATCTCTCGGCGGGAGGGGCGTGGCTCCCCCATTGGCCGGAAGGTGCAGACTTGGCTTCACACCGCCCGCGCCCGCTCCCTCCCTTCCCTGCAGCGCGCGCCCGCGGGATGTGCTCTCGCTCTCGTATCGCACCATTCTTCGCATCGCACGTTAAAGATATTAACGACAGGCCGATGTTGAGCAAATAACAGATGTGGTTGAAGTTTGTAAACCGAGGTTATAACCGGCGTTGATCAACAACTAACGGCTCCTATTACCACCCCTACCGACGCAAATTTCTCAATGAAGTGGTGGATAACTCTCAGTTATCGAGCAGGGGTAATACGATACTCCTAATTTATACAGAAGATAACTGGGGGTTAGTTAACCGTCGCACTTAACGGAAAGTGGTAATACAGGCCCTAATACTCTTATAAGATATATCCGCCCCGTGTCGTTCAAACATTTCAAATAAACAAGTAAACCCTTTCTTGTAAGAGAAGTAATGATACGCTGTTTTTAGCTAAAACCCTTCTGCTTTGATTTTGTTAACGGACCGCGAACAGTAAAAGTACTTAACAGACGCCGGCCGTTACGAACAATATTTCGGTTTGGTTGCGTTAAGTCGATATAACAGAAATAAATTGGTAAATATTGTCTAGCATCTTTGATGCCCGTAAATATATTGCAAACATTTATTTTAATACATTTGCAAACATTTGATATTTTTTCGAAAAAAAAATTCTTTAAAAATAAATCTGAAAATTTTGTATAAATTCTGTAATTAGTCGATTGTAAGTTTTTTGATAGTGATCCAGATGCAAATTTCTTTGTATTTATGGTTTGTATTATAATTTTTTTACAAATACATTTATTTTCAGTACTTTCTAAATTTCTCCATGCCTTCAAAACGTAAAAAACTGAACTGTGGGGCCATAGCGGGCCAACATGACAACATAAAATCTCCCCAGTTTATCTCAAAAGTTGTGAGACATATTTCGCTGGAAACTTGGAACTGCTCTCCAACAAATCGCTAACACCCCGGAAAGTGCAGTAGTTTAAACTTTCCTGTATCTCCATAGGCAAACATGGCCAGAATACGCAAGTTCTTTATGTAGGACACTGTTTTCATTTCTACATGTTAACAAGTGATTTCAGTGATTTCGTATTATATTGTTTTTAGCATGAATAGACCCAATTCCTTCAGCTATATTTTCGGACTGGGTCGTAGGAATCATATAAAAGAAAATATCGTATCATCATCAAAATATCATGTCATCCTTCATCATTGACTGGTACATCATTTCATTACAAAAATTCAGATTTTGAGGTAAAACTGCATTGCTTATGTCTGCTTATGTTACATATCAGATTCTGATTTAGAAATATTAATTATATCTCCAATACTTTATTCACCCTAATGAAAACAAAACTGCGTAAGTTTTGTAATTGTTCCTTAAACTACTTTAAATCCGCTCGGTACCATTTTTCAAGGATATTTAATGAAATATTTTTTCAATTTTATGCACGCCTAATTTTTTAAGTATTAAAAATGTAATTAAAATGAATTTAATAAGCTAATACGGTATCTATGTTGATGTTTTGCGTCATTTTATACTTTTTATGACTCAATTTTTTTTCATATTTGTGACCACATTTTAAATTGCGTTTGGCGGTAGGGAAGTTAATACGCAGATTATAGTATGTTTAGTTTTTATATTTCTCCAATGGTTTTCCTGAATTCCGTTCTTAATTAAGTGCTACCTACGCATTCTTATTTAGACGTTCGCAGATTTGATTCATTTCCTGCGTGTTCTTTGGCTCGCTCCGACTACGCTAATGTAGTACATCCATCTTTCTACATTGTTTTCTGTGATGCCTGGCGTATGCATTAGCATAATGTATTCCTGATCACCTCATCCCAACACACACGCATGGCCTTAGAGGAATCAGTGTCGATACGACGAGTTACTCATTTCTGCGTAGAAAGTCTGAACCGGTCTTTCTGCCATTTATTCTGTATATAATTATCATGTGAAGCAATAATTATGTCAGTCGAGTTTGTGCGTGTACAAATATTGCACATAACTAGCATTTGTGCTTTCTTATAATTATGTACTTAAATGTTTTGAATTAATTTATTTGGTCAGGGAATTTTTTTTTCTTTTATTCGTATTTGTAATATAGAGAAAGTTATGTAATGCTAAAAAACAATCGATGTCGAGGTTTTAGCGCGTGATTTTTGTGGATTTATGGTATTGAAAAGGTGTTCTGTGTTGTTGTTTTTCTTTTTTCCTGTACGTTCGACTGTGTAGTAGCAATAGCGCCTAGGATTTCCTGAACGTAAAATTTCCACGAAAATTGATATCACTGGATCAATCTGGCTGACGTCGCGACCTATCGAATTTGGAATAGATTTTTAATTTTTAGTAATACTTTACTCAAAGCAATGAATATTGGTTAATGTACGCGCTTGCTTTTTTGAGAATTAATATTTTAAAGTTTCCAAAATTTATGCTCACTGATTTAATTTTTTAAAATATTTTCCTGTATTTACTAAACACTTTACTTGCAGTTCAATTGGAAATAGATAAGTGATCATACATGTATCCCGAAGTCGAAGTAGAACTTGTTTCTGGTTGACATTACACATGGGTCGTGCCCTTGAGTTTCTGTATTAAGCGATACGGAATACCATAACTTGACATTGAAATAGGAATAAAATGTCCGACTTGATGAGCGGAGATGCTGATTTTAACTGGGACCTGTTTTCGCAGCATTTTCTGAGTTGCGTCGTGCATTTGCTGATGGCGCGTGATTAACTACCTTAACAAGCTGTTGCACTTCATTACTTGTGCGTGAGATATCACCTGCATCTCGGTGAAAGGCAGACTCAAGGACTAGTAACTCTTCCCCTCCAAGTAAAGCAAACGCAGTTGCAACTGACCAGACGCCTGTGAAAAAAAACAGCTTCCTCATTCCTTAAAAATAACACCAGAAAAGAATATAATTACTCCATTTTAAATGAATTTATGTAACTGACCAGTGATATTTATGAGCTAAAATGCATCCGAAAAAATACATATACATTATATTTTAATAAACCACTTATCCACATTCAGTGACTGATAAATATTTTGTAAACTGCGTGCATAAACTCTTGAACTGAACCATAAAACTCGTTAATAGAGTAGTCATTTTTACATCAACAAAACAGATCATTATTGAATTAACTTATCGTTAAATGCAGAATGAAAATTAATATAGGTTTGTAAAAATTACTAGTTTAAAACTTTATTCATTTCATGCTCGTGCAACAAAAATGTTTCGTTTGCGAAGTGGAAAATAACGCGAGATGCTTTTTTTTCCTATTGAACGATAATTTTAATCCGCTTTTATTTTGCTCCGAGTTTGCCGAGATATTCATAGCACGAGAAGATCCACTTTTGTTGACGTGCAGCTTCACGTGCACACGAGCACGAAGGCCGTATCTCGTTCGTATCAGGCGAAGCGAGCAGATAACAGGCGGACCGTTCCCCGCTACGCTCTCCCCCGGCGGAGAGCGCTTCGGTTCGGCGGGCGATGCCCCGAGCGCGAGCAGAGGGCGTCGCAGCCCGTATCCGCCGGGGCGGCCAACGCACAGGGAACGGCCGGGAATTGTGGGATAGGCGGAAGGTGTCTTGGTGCGACAATCGCAATTTCTAAAAAACCTCTTTTGAACTACTTGATTAGAAATGCTTCGGAATGGTTTGGCAACAGTTTTATTTTAAACAAGCAAGCAAACCATTGCAACAGTTTTATTTTAAAAAAAGGATCACCCGTGGTTATTTCAGAAATCTGTTTTGGAGCAGTTTCGAAGGGAGAAAGATTACTCTTTATTATTCTAGAAATCATCTTATGAACAGTTCCTTTTAGAAAGAAGGATTACCTCCAGTAATTTCAAATGTAATGTTTATTAAAAAGAAGGATTACTCCTAGCGATTTCAGTTGAACAATTTTATTACGAAGAAGGATCGTTCCCCGATGAGCGCGGGTGGGCGGGGAGGGGGCGTAATGGACGCCGCGGCGGCGCAGGCAATCAGCGGAGCGGCCCATCCGGCCCGACCACCCTCTCGGCAGCCGTTAGGTAATGGAGCTTGTGAACACAGCGGAGCGGCGCAGCTCCCCCTGGAGGACGATTCCGGCGTTTTTGCCTGCAGCGCGGGAGAGACGGAACTGGCGCGGGCGCCGCCGTGAGCTCGCCGCCGCGCAGTGTAAACACCGGCTGAGCACGGCTCGCCGCCAGGCAGCACCCTCCGG
>BOPP01000062.1:4218888-4232507 GCA_017312745.1 Gryllus bimaculatus
GCCCGCCTCCGCCCGCCCCCTCTCCCCCGCCGGGAGGCCTGAAATCTGTTGGCAGAACACCCACGTCGGGAATGGATGAAGTGGAGGCAAGGCGTGATGGGAGTACGAAACCAACTTCTTGCTGGAGCAGGTTGTCAGCCAGTCTCCGAGGAGGATAACTTGTTTAATATTGGATTGTAAAAATGTTGACTGGCACCGTTTTGTAGATGTCTGGCGGCAAATATGGGATATGAAATCGTTTGGTACGCCCGCCAATAGTTTGATGCCAAATAGAAACTTCTCAACAATGCAGCCTATATTAGAAGTGAAGCAATGTGAGGCTGGAAATCTGCTGGCAGAACTGCTTTAGGAACGAAGCTGAGGTGGGGCTAATGCAAGATCGGAACGAACATCTTCCTGGAGAAACTTGTCAGGCAATCTCTGAGGAGAAAACGTGTTTACAATTTAATTGCATAAAGATTGCTGAGATTGTTTTGCCTCCCTGTCTGACGCCAAATTTGGGAGTTAAAATTAGTTGGCATCGCTGGAAGTGGGAAATTCCCAGCGGTACTGTCCAATGTCGGTAGTGCGCTAATTGAAAGGCTTTCCCATAAGAAACAACTGCATATTTATTACTAACTAATCATTTAATAATATCTCTTTATACATATTTTCGTCTTAACTTAAAATGCTATGTCATTTAATTTTATGTCAATGATATTACTAGATTGGAGGTATTCGAATCCAAATTGTTATTTCAGTTAACGATGCGAAGATATAAGTAGCACAAGTGCAGGGGTACGGTCCAGTGTCAAGAAGTGATGAATACTACGTAGGAAACGCAGAAGGTCGAAGAAGTATAGTGCCTAATGAATGCAGGCATCAAAGAGTCGTGGTTCTACAAGAGACAATACGAGTGAATCATTAAAATAAACATCTCCATGTAAATTGATACGAACTGCTGACAAATGATTTATGTTACTATCGTAGGAATCGAGTGACATAAAGTTATTGACTCAAATCATATACTCTGGGCCTGTGGGTTCCACTAGATATGGCAAGGATATTTTCCCCTTTTGAGATCGTTCATAATAGTTATCAGACCGCAATTTGCTTCTCAGTAACATCCGTGAATGCTCCAGGAACGTGGTGCTGATAACGTTATCTCCGCGTCAGGAGCTTAGTGATCGCGGAATTATTTGGACGAACTTCGTATCTTTCAGAGCCTAATACGTCCCAGCTTTCGTACCAGGTTCTTAGTCCGCATGTGGTTGGTTGGGATATTTGCTCCAAGGAATCATTACAAACGCTAATCCTGCCCGGACAAATGGAGGATCGCGGAGCGCAGATGATGGTATATTAGAGGGTTCACGGGCGCAAAGCTTGCACGGTCGGGGATAAGCGCGCAATAATAGAAATGGCGGGGGCGTAAGCGGTCGTTGACTACGGTGGTGGCGGAGCGGTGCGAGACGTGGTGGAGGAGGGGGTCCTCCCCGCCCCTTCCCCCCCCCGCCCCCGCCCTCGCCGCCTCCTGCCTTGCTGGATCGACAGCTCGCGCCCGTCCTCCCTCGCGCAGCCCCTCGCCCTCCCACAGAGTCGCCAAAGCGGAACTTCACTCGCTAGGGCCCTGCTATCCATCTGCACCTCGGCGCCGCCGCTTTTAAGGTAATTGCGCCCCTCCCGCTCCCGGCCCTCGACCCTCCTCCTACGTCTCTACTTGGCTTCCGCCGCCGCCGGCCTCGCTTCGCCTCTCGCCCTCGCCCGCCCTTCGACCTCTGTCTCCATCTGCGTCTCAGCCGCTCCGTGTGGCCTTCCGGCTTCCGCTCGCCCTTGCTCCTCTTGGTTCCGTTTCTTCTTCCGGCTTTCGCGCTTTCAGCTCTTTTTCCTTTCGCATTCGTAATCCATGGGTGCGTTCGTCCTTCACGTAAGGCGGGCGCCCCCCCCCCATCCCCACAGCACCGGTGGAGCCACATGGCCGTTATCGCGCCTCGTTTCGTAGGATGGATGTCCATTCGTCGGAATGGATCCAGAGAAATTTTCGTAAAATATTCACTCGCCGATTTGTCTCAGAGTCAGTGAGTCATGAGATGAAAAAGGTGTCATTTGGTTTACCAAGGTAATGTACCTCATGAACACAAATGATCTCATTGTTTTTTGTTCGTTGAATATATGATCGAGTCGTTGTGCGATAGGAATAATGTAAGAATTTTGGGTATTTAAAATGGAGGAAAAGTGAATAAAAGAATGGTAGTGTTAATTCAAAGGAGAACACCTTGACGATATCACTTAAGTCACCTTATTCGCTGAAACGTTGAATGTGTTTATTCTAAACATGTTTCCTGGTGTTTCACATAAAGTTCTCTCCGTTCTAGACTCTTGACTTCTGTCTCATGAAATTTTTATGGGTCATCATTTTCACTTTTGTACGGTTCCTTTCTTTGATTCTGTCGTCCCATTGGCCAATATATCCGATGGTTTACTTACGTGTGTTGCGGCACATGGTTGATCTGCGGCACATGGTTCTAAGACGTCGGGTTGAATTATCCCAACGAAAAGTTGGAAATGAGTCATTAATAGAAGAAATTAAGATTATTATTTGTACCTCGCGTACATAATTTCTAATTCTCCGACGCTATTACTGTTACAATATTGTTATACTTGTGATTTATTTTATTATGTAATGTACAATTTTTAAAATGTATTTTTCTTTTCCAGGTGAGTTGCAGATTTGTATTACCTACCTATCTGTGTTTTTAGCGTGACCCAACAAATTGGTGAGTTCAAATTTGAGCAAAGGCTTGATGATTCAATCACATATTGATTACAATAAAATTAAGGAATTAAGTAGAAAGTTATAAATAACCGTATCTAATTATTTCTTTTATGACATTACATTAACTATTACACCTCATTTTTCTTATATATCCATGAATATTAACGCAAATAAGATAACCAAAGCAGTTTTTAACTGCACAACTGAAAATATAAAACCGACAATGCCGCTTTTATGTGACGTGCTCAAAGTGTATCGTTGCTTTCTTGTTCACTTTTAGTCCTCAAATTAATTATCTTAAAAACCTTTAGAAGTTTTGTCACTTGCTCAACTGACGTAATTGTTTCGAGATCGATGGAGGGAATAGATGATGCAATAAATGTTATGGTCGGAAAATATGTTTTTGTTATACAACCGCTCTACTTTAGTTTTAATCACTCATATTCAATAAAAAACACATTTTTCAATAGCTCTTCTTTCAGTATAATAGAATGCCAGTGAAAGGAAGTTATTTATAACATGTCTCTCTGTAAATAAATAAGACAAAATTGCATGAATTGGAGTTGAATAGGAGTCGCTTTGACGATTGCTATACGGATACTATCGTATTTCGCTTATTGTTTTCTATATTTTATTACTGTGTTTATTCTTTAAACACATGTCATTATGTTCTCTTTTAAAAAAAATCATCAACAGCTTAGAATTACCGGAGTGTATGAGTTATGCTTGCATCTTGAACATGTTCTTAAATGTAGGCACTCTCTATATCGTATATTGACATTAAATGCTCATTATTAAACTGATGGTTATAACACTCAATTAGATACATTTCAATTTGTTGATAGTAAAACGTTACGATGGTATGAAATACGGCATGTATAATTAGGAAAAGTACTCGTCAAAGTAACTGAAGTGACTCTCCGAAACCCAGAATTGCTGCCGTCCTAGTAACATTTTTGTTAAAAAAAAACTTTAAAACACCCATGATTCCAATTAGGAGTTCGACTTTTTATGTCCATATTAATGGTCGCCAGAAATCTCTTTTCACCAGTGACCGCAAGCCATGGGTATCTTTCCTGGAACTCCGGAACGAACAAAGATGCCGTCAGAATCCTGAAACCACGCTGCATCGGCGTAGGCACCCCACAGAAATGACTAGGGTGACCGAGTTGTATTTAGCTCACACCTCTTAAAAAAGTGTACATGAAAAGCGTGTAAGTGTACACAACATCGATCCGCTACTAAAACATGGAACCGGTAGGATTTGTCCTTATAGTTGATACTGATTTTCTATTCCTAATGAGGTTCTTGGGAATTAAATATTCTGTTGTCCCAGATTCTTGCGGAAGATACTCGTAAGCTTCAGTCGATAAGAATCATAAGATAGATCGATGTCACAGCGTCTGCCGAAGTGTACCGATCATTGGTTCGTTTTGTAATCGCTCGGTTGGAGGTTGAGATGAGTCCAGTCCCTCTTCTGTTATATCTTTTACATTTTCTTTTTCAACAAGACGCCGTAGAAACTCGATAATCGAGCCAAGAGAAAAGCCACTTTGCGGAGAGAACTCACACGAGGAGCCAAAATAAACCTGGAGAGAGAGAAGAGAGAGAGATAAGGGATAAGGAGCTGTCAGAAAGAGACGTCCGCAGCAACGGTATGTAATGAGGCGGCGGAGACCAATCTGAGGTCGCGATAGGGGGATGCCCCGGCACGCAGGCGCGGCGCGAGGCGGGCGCGAGCGCGCGAGGGCAGGCCGGCGCGAGGGGCGAGGGGGCGCGAGGGCGGGCGCGTGGGCGGTGCGAGGCGGCGCGGAGGCGGGGCGCGAGGGCGGGCGCGAGGCGGCACGAGCGGGCGCGAGAGCGGGCGCGAGGGCGGCTGAAGGCGCGCCGAGAGCGGCCGCAGAGCGGACCGGCCAGGGTGGGCGCGTGTGGCGACGAGGCTGGCGCGGGGATGGGTCTGCGGGCGGGCGCGAGCCGGGAGCGCGTCCGGTCTGAGGGCCGTCCGGGCTCCGCGCGGCGCCGCGCGTGTGGCGCCGCAGCTGGTAGTGAAGCCGGATCATAAACGTCAGCTGGACCGCAGACGCCTCGCTCGTAAATGGGAAGGCCGGCGGCGCGCCGCCTGCGCAAGGATTAAATCAACGCCGCCGCGCTCTCACTGCCGCCTCGCCGGGCGCTGCAACGAAACAACTTGTCCTGAGGAGGAGGAGTGACACCTGACATTTTGAAAGCGGCTTCGCAGCCTTACGTAAGAAAATATTTTATTTTCGTAAATACGTCCAATCCATGGTTTCTCCCTTTTTTTGACTTCTATAGTATAATTAGGGGTATCTTCTGTAGTATAGATAGTTAAGGGAGTAAGTAGACAGGAAGAGAACTGTTTTACATGTGGAGAAGAGGTTATCCTAGGCATCTGGCAACTCTGTAAATGGTTCAGTATAAAATCAAATGTATTCATTAATTGTATAATTAAAATAATGTTTTCATTCTGCTTGTAGCAGCGTTAACTCAGTTGTAAAATATATCAAATCTAAATAAAAAAGTTTAATGGGAATAGGGGCCCAGTAATCATTTTACTCCCCCCTCGTGTTTTAGAATGCGTAAACTAATGTCTATACGTACGAGTCTGTAACTGCCCTACCTCAGGTGTTACCCAGAAGCAAGATGTAGTGTGTCGTTTTACTGATTTCCTAAGACAGCCTCCAACTGGCTGACGCTGTTTCATCTGACGATCGTGCGTAAAGAAAAAGGAGCATATACATAATGTATTCTATATTCTATCACTTGCGTCTTTTTCCTAGCATTCCATGCCTGTTTAATTAATTTAACAAGCAACTTGTCTGCTTCTAATGGACGTATTAATAATGCACTGTGAATAGTAATATTCATTTAACATACAATCGTTTGTCAACTTCAGTCCCACGTGCGTTTTGACAATTCCTCATTTGTCAACCTGGCATCTCAAGAAATGGTTGTTGTGATTTCCTTTGATTACAAATCTTACTGTGAATGATTGAAGAGCTGTTTGGCCGTTGCGTTTTCGTTTGAGATCTGGAAACGTTTATCTCCGAGTAGAACGATATCTAATCTGGGCGTTTCAACGCGGTAATAGACAAGAAATGGAACGCCCGCTCATTTCTGAGAATCGTATGTCCTTTTAATTGACAGTTAACAGCAGTGGTCTTCCATTATAAACGCCGTTCTAGAGTCCTACGTATTACTTCAAATAATTCAGATGCTTCTAAGTTTGAGTGCTATTATCTATCGAATCCTCTTCGGAGGTAACTTCTGACTTATTTAATATTTTGTTACTGCATTACATAGTGCATGAATCATGCAGGAAATGTATATTTTTCATTTCGTCAAAGGTAAAATAAAATAAGTCAAAGTTATAGGGATCTGCTATTACTAATAAAAAAAATTATGCTCATTTTAAATTTGTTTAATAAAGATGTAATCTAATTCTTCAACAATTTTGTGAAATTTGACATCTCAAAACAAATGTTCTTGACTTGCAAATTATTGGGAACTCCCCTTATTGTCTTTTACAAAAAATATTCTGAATTGATTAGATTTATTTCGTTAAGTCGTTAGGTATCTGAAGGTAATGGTGAAATTCTTATGATTTCAAAATCAACATTAATACAGACTTTAGTTTTCATAATTTAATTGTTTTCTATTTTAATTGCATTATATTTTATTAAACTTGTAACATAAAGTTTATTAAACCTGTACAGACCTCACGAAATTGACTAGGAGTGTTGAATGAGAATAGAATGTATAAGGAGTGCTGCATTTTTTCTTCTTTGGGGAAAGTTTTCGCGAAAAAGCAGTACGTGCATTATATAAGGGTTACTCGCGGTCTCTTGCTTTTCAAGTGCTTGTGCTTCGTTACGTAAAATCGGATGACCTTTGATGCCGGCCGGTCCCTGGCAACTTCACGAAGGCGAGTGGCTTTGGCCTCCTACGCTCCATTTGCGTTGCGTGTTGTTCGCGCAAGATGTTCAGTTGTGAAAGAATTTTAATCTGTAAAATTGGTTTTGATTTCTCTTATTCCCGTAAGTGTAATTGTGTTTATGTGAACCATTTGGGTACATCTGGAGGAAACTCAATGAATTTGAAGAGTTCCCCCCCTATTACTTCATTCTACTTTGTAAATGGCATTTGAATGCGTAAGTTGTCATTCCCGTTTGACGAATCTTGTATTTGTGGCGCGGACTAAATAGTTATAAAAGGTTTTTTGGGTGGTTTCCTTCCTAAGCTTTTCCTCTGCATCAACTGACGACACAGTTTTTTACTAAGCCGTAAAGCTGTAGGTGGTTTCTCTTTTATTTCGCTCTTTCAAGAGATACAAGGACACGTTTCAGGGTGGTTATGTAAGTCTCGGGTCATTGACTTTAGTCGCATTTTCTGCTGATTTTTTTATTATTTCAGAACGTTATTTAGAAGCAATTTAGTTTCCAGTTCTACAAGACTACAGTTATCCAGTTTGTTTTTTTTCATTTCTGAAAATTACTTTTATGGTACTGCAAGAATAAAAAAAGAAGTGATTTCTTAGCGTAGTCTATTGTCAGTGCTCAATAGTATTTAGTTATTTGCTTTCCTTAAACTCTTTAATTTTTTTCTTAATGTTTGTCTTCTATCTGAGGGTTATTATAGCGCAACAGGATAACTCGTTGAATACCCTTGCATTTCCCATTTATAGATAATTCTGTTTGATTAACTCAGTCTGCAATTTATCAAACGTTATTAATCCCATATTAGGAACCGCATGTTAATAGTCAGCGCGGAATGAAGTCAACCTAGTGATGGACCCGGCAATTAACAAGATCAATAAACCGCTGGCTCCCGTGACTGCTCCTTTCCCGCCACGCCCGCCGCCGCCGCCGCCACCGCCGCGCCGCCGCTGTCTGATCGCGTTATCTCTGGTTCACATCGCTCCTCCGTGACGCACGGCCCTCTACTACTCGAGAGCGGCCTTGCTACCTCTGTGTTTGGCGTTGAGACACTGCGGCTGAAGCGAAACGAAGTTCAAACTTGACCCGCTCGCCTCCCCGTGCGCTCGCGGATTAATTTTTCTTTACGCGGAGAATATTTGTGGGCTGGTTTTTGAAATTCTATGATATTACAAATACTGTTTCTTATTTCCTTAGTAATTGTGCTGAATACACGTGTGCTGAATACACTGGTTTTGTTAGTCTTTGAATTCGTCTGTTGCTCTTCAGTTATTAACTCACACGCTTGAGGAATTAGGTAGTAAGCTTGAAGAACGCTCAGAGTTGTTCCCGAGGTCGAAGACAATTTGACATTCTGAGGTGCATATTCTGATATATTACGTATGTGTCATTCTGTTTTAGGAGACCTATATGATGTTCATGACACTAATCTAGCTATAAAATTTAGCTCTAACAGGTAATCCCTTTGCTTTCCTATTTCATGAGAATATTAAACACTGAAGTAATGGAAGTAATAATTTATTACTCATTCGTAGTGGAGGGAGGAATAAAACTGAAATAATTTCCGTAGAAGGTGTGGCCAACACATCTTTCTAGGCTGACTTAACATGCAAACTGGGGTGCACATCGCCTGCCCCAATATGTGGCGATGATGTGCAACGACGTGGAAGATGTGATTAGCATGGCTCACAAAGTGTTCTTCAGTTTCGGAGGGCGAGCATTAAGAGAGTCAACGAGGCGTGAGATCGATGTTGAGGTGGTCGAGGTCAGACTCAACCTTGTCCCGACTCGCCGAGAAACAGAATTAAGAAATCGCCTTCAGCTCAGATTGCTTTCACATAATGTGCAAATTCCTAACGTAATATTTTAGTTTTTAAAACACTTTCGAAGTTATCAAATTTTAAGTCTTACTGAAAATCTTGAATATATTAAAATAGTTTTATGTATTTTCGAAATATATGTGAAAATTATTCTAAAGAATGTATTTTTACAGTTGTCTGCTAAATCATTTTTAATATGTAAAAATATGAAAATTCGAGTTATGTTTTTATTGACTGTACGATGGGAAACCACACGTAATACTGATTTCGTGATCCGAAAATATAATTTGAGCTTTTTCTTCTTCTTCTTCTTCTTCTTCTTCTTATTATTATTATTATTATTATTATTATTAATTTAAAATGATAGTCTCTTTTTCTTCGCTTGATTCAGCGCGAAAGCAGTAAAGTACCTAGGTATGATAAAGGAGTCTAGTCTGTAACGCATCCAAGGGCTGAGGGGACTCAAGAGGGTTCAGCAGTACCTTCCACTCAAAAAAATACCCTGAGTGCGCCTTTGAGTCTAATTAACAATACTACCTTCAGCTGGTAGTTTCTTTATGAGAGTTGCAAGAACTGGAGTTATCGTTTCTACGCTATTTGATTGACACCGATTGCAACCCAAGTCTTTTACATTGTTGTGTAAATATACTACATACAAATAATTCAGTGGTTGTTGCTCTGCCATACAAATGACCATTTATAGAAGAGAATAAATCTTTCCATGGAGGTTCATTCTAGTGCGTGACAGTGTTCAGTAAATGGCGAGAACAAGGACGAATTGTAAATCAGCGGGTATTGTGAGGTAACGCAGTAAATTAAAAAAATAAATAAAAAAAAGTATTTCGAGGCTAGCAATACCCGAATTCTAAATTTTCTTTTTTTTCTATCTTCATATTTTCTATCATTCCTCGTCGGGTTCTTGAGAGTTTGCATAAAATCTGTTCTGTTCCTCCAAGAATTTTAGTACACTAATATATCTTTCCGCACACACGGCAAGTCAATGTGATTACAACTGTAGGATAGTTTGCAGTCAAATCCCACCTGGCCATTAATATGTATTCTTTGTCTTTCGTGTGTACTGTGGTCCCAAGTACCTCGCTGTCAGCTGACCCTACATCCGAGAAGCCTCCAAATTCCTTTGTGTCTTTTTTGTGGTTCGAGGTACTTTATCCCATTGGGGGTAGAGCTGAACCGGTTGGAAAGAGGAGTAAGAAAAAAAAATCAATTTCCAAGTTTTCCAGTAGTTTTGTGTCTTTTCCGCTATGAAACCTCCAGCCGGTCAAGGCTGTTGGTCCCAAAGGCCAAGCACGGTCCACGTGGCCGCCCAAATGGACGTCCGCGAGGTCAGCCCCGCGTTGGGGCTCGTACCCTTGCTGTTTCTTTTTTTCCCTGGTGGTGCCCCTTCTACGACTTCTGGCTCGCGAGGAACTCGTTTTTTTTAATACCAAACGATAAATTTCCTTCGCGGGGCAACTTACGCAATGCACCGGTTCAGCGACATTGCCCGCTCGCGTGGAAGCGACAAGCAACGCGAACGGTTGGCACTACTTGACAAGACGAACTAGTCCGCGAAATATTCTAAGCTTCGATTGGAATGTATGAATTATTTAGTTTTAAAATTAAATTTATGAGTAATGAACGTATAAATTATTTATTTAGGAAGTTTTATATAACTATTCGTATAATTATTTATAAAATAAAATTCTGACAAATGTTTCTTCTTCAATCCGTTTAATTTGTAACAGAAATTAATACCCCAGAAAATGGAGAGAAAAATGAATGTGGTGCCGTAAAGAATTCTTGTTCACTTGTTAACATTTGTCATTGTCTTGAAAGCAAATGTAATCGAATATTTTCCGTGCATTTCATGGAATTTGAAGTATTTGGATATTAAACATTTTATATTCAGCTTTTGAGAAAGATTTCCTCGTCTACTCCTATGATATTAAAGATGGACATAAAAAGCGTGTTTAGGCCATAAACAGGGCATGAATATTCAAATTAACAAGAGCTATAAATGAGCAGTTTTCTGAATCACATCACTTGTAATACCAACATATTAACTGGCAGTAATGCGATATCAACTGGAGAATGTGGACCATTTTGAGCAAAATCGTTGACAGCACTGTTACAAGAGATTACTGGATCTAATTTTGGTGCTTAAAGCCACCATATTCTAAAATGAAAGAGGAGGGGGCTATACTTCTGAGCTTGTTTATTATCCCTTTTTCATTAAACTATTTTTTACATAATTATGACATCGTTTTTAGGGAATAAAACATACTTCAAGGAGAATTAAATTATTATTTTAATAATACAGGTAATAAATACAATTGATTTTATGTTGACGTTGACTGAGTTGCCAGGTGATTTACAGGGCTTCTTCCCTAAATGCCCTGAATCAGTTTCCCAAATATGAGTTTAAAAAGGGGAAAATTCAGGAACTTATCATATATTTGGAAATAAAATGTTTAGTTACGAAGGGCTAAGAATTCTCTGGAAATATTCAGGGAGGCCACGGCCTCTTTACGCAAGTATACGCTTCCCTAATGTCTTGAGATTGAATAAAGGCAATATTTAATAATTGTATATGTTTTTTATTGATTCGTTGTTTGTTATTGCCTTCGGTACGGAATTCGATATTCACTGCATAACTTGCGTGGATCGAGAGTATCGTGGTTACGAAGGAAATATGAAAACATTATTATAAATTTTATAATTAAATTTTCAGTTGTACCTGACGAGGGAGACAAAACAGTCTCCGAAACGTCGTAACACAAGTGAATGAAATTATTATGTGAAACATTTTTTGGCACTTTTCATTGTGGTTATCCATAATTTAAAATAAGGGACTAAACAAGAATTATATTGAGAAAGAAGAAGAAGAAGAAGAAGAAGAAGAAGAATAGAATTATATTGTGACAACCATTTTAAAACTTAATCTTAATAAAATATGAAAACAGTTGTGGGTGCTGCAAGTTCTCTTATGGAGAGAATTATAAAAGGGAATTAAGGGAGAGAATAATGAAAAGACAAATCGAGGCAAGTTAATAACTTGTAACGAATAAAATTAACGTAAAGAATAAAATTATGTATTACTGGGTATTAATTGGTTCTAATGATCGAGCGGAACAAAAATACCGAGCGTGAGTGCCGCTCGGTCATTGGAACCCTTATAATTGCCTTCTTGCATAAATAACTATTATTGATTCTCAACGCGAGTGCTCATCTGTTAACCTCAATGTGAAACTGCTGTAATAACAATTCTGAATGCTTCGTAAAGCGAGGAAACCGATGAAGTCGTGAATAGATGTCTTGAAAGTATAAACCAGACCGACAAGGTTATCGGACTGTACTGGTCGTGTTGCTGGGGTGAGGACAACAGGTCTCTTACGTGATCACCTAAATCTAAAGCAACACCAATAATCTAAAGAATTTTTTAAATTTTATTTTCCTTCTTGGTCCATAGTGAGTAAAATTCACATACATTGTCTTTAGAGTGTGTTGGCTCTTACAGTGGCTGTGCAAGTTAATTCAGTAATATCGATGTAAGACAGAATCGTACACTAATTCATAAACCTTTTCTTCCTCTTCTGGGGCCATATCGACATTGGTGCCCAAGTAAAGAGACCAGATACTTCCTGAATAATAATTCCTGAATAATAACGAAACGATGAATGATAATTTAGATGACAATAAACATGTGATGACTTGCCTCTGCACACCACGATACAACGATTAGGTGAAAATATCCATGCCTTAGGCGATTCGAACTCAAAACCTTAATGAAGTCCAGTTGCCATCTCAACCACCTTTGTTATTCATGTTAGCTTATTGTTTCTGGTCTCGGCAAATTCCCCGAACTAGAAGCATAAGTCCGACCTATGCAATATATAATAAGTTCGACTGTGCACTTCTATAATATAGTTTGGACAATAGTTCTAGCAAATAATTGGCCACAAGACCTTTTTGATGCGAAAAGGTTTCTACCTTACCGTCTGGTACGACTGCAAGGCTAATTGCAAATTTCCATGCGCTTACGAAAGCTCCGACTGCCATCAGCGGTCCGTGCCTTTCAGCGTCTGTGGAGGCGCCCGAGTCGACGCGCTCCTAATAGACTCGCGTCGCAACGGCTTCCTTCCGCGGCGGCGGGGGCGGGACCTCGCCGTTTCCTTGTGCACTGCCGCCGCCGCCGCCGCCGCCGCCACCGCGCCGGCGCCCTCGCCGCGAAGCAGGCAGCAGCCGTAATAACCCGGAGACACTAATTATACGGCCCGGCCCGTGCCCTCCGCCGCCCCTGCGCCGCCCCTCGCTTCCGCCACTCGCTCTCTCGTCTTCGGGTGAAAAGCGGCGCGGTGTTGCTGTGGGGACCGAGCTGTCGCCTCTTCTCCAGAATCGCAGGCGCTGTAGCCCTAGCGGCTCTGAATGGTTCAGCCAAGGCTTTCAGATCTGTAAGTGACGTGTAATTCGTTTCAGAGACGGTAAGATAGAGAAGCAAGTGGGGTTCACGAGAATACCGCAGACGACGCTGGGGTTCCGAGTTCGAATGTACGGAATGCAACTTTTGCACCTGGTGAAAGGAGCGTGGTACCACCGTGGATGCAATACAGTCAACTAAATAATTGCCCAGTCTTTCATAATTGACTACGGAAGTCATCCGAATACATAGAGAAGGGAAAATAATGTGCAGAGTAATATCTAAAGTATTTGAGACACCTCGGTAGTGTTCTTGAAGCACGATACCAGCTCTCATTCCGAGTAGTAAATTATAACTCGTATTCTCAACCTTGAAATAAGATACTATAAAGTTCCGTCTTGGATTTGGCGCCAAGCCAATTTAACCGCAAGCGGAGTTCTACTTCAGTGAAACAACTTTTTGTAATCCATTTACTCACCAGTTTAAACTCTCAATGTACTTGAACAAATAAAGAGCTTAGAATTCTGGCAGGTACGAAGCTGTATTATAAAAAGAAGCAATACTAAGACCAACAGTTAGTCCACCGCTCTAGACTAAGCAGTCTGATTTATATATCTGTAGTTTCGTTAATTTTTTTTCTTTTTTGCGGTGCTTTTGATCGTAGTACGCCGTCTGGG
>BOPP01000062.1:4239778-4264172 GCA_017312745.1 Gryllus bimaculatus
CCAACCCCGTTCCGCCCCGCACCGCTCCCCCTAGCGCGCCCTGCTCGGCCACCCACAATAAGCACTGTCTCGCCCCGCCCTGCGCCGCCTTGCTGTTAATATCGCATCCATTTCCCCGGGCGAAATGGCCTTTTGTGCTGCTGTCGAGACTGTTTCCTCCGCCGGAGCGGCGTTTTTATGTCATTGGGCGTATTTTACATTCTTGGCATGAAGAGATATTACTGCCGATGTTTTATTGAATTTGGAACTAATAAAACTTTTAGCACTTCTTTGTGAATGGATGAATAAAACTGTGGATGTAGTCTGTACTAATTATAGTAAATAATTTTCCAAACTAAGAATGTATTTGGAATTCCGTCACTAATAGCACAAAAAATTAAATAAAATATATTTTCCTCTAGTGTCTTGCTGAACATTTTCTTCTTTTGACCAGAGGAAGATTTTATGAAAACTGTTAAAAATGTTTTGATAGTAACAAATAGTACAGCTGTCTTAGAATTTAATAGGTTGAAAAAATTGAGAGTCATTTTCTCATATGTATTGGTTACGATAGCACATAAAAAATGATATTGAGACCTCCTTGAACTTCTTCTTAGGGCTTCTCCAGCCGGCAGACGGTTACCCTTTGGGTCCAGATGGGATGTATTCATACGTTAGACATTAACACACATTCCGGGCGCCTCTGATCTGTGGCCAGCAGAGCTCGAGGTTGTCCACGACAACACTTACATGAGAGACAAGGGACAAACAACCATGCCCAAGGTGGGACTCGAACCTGTGACCCTCCTTCGTACCGAAGCTCTTAGTCACACTCTTGGCCACCTCGGCCATCTTGATTTACGTTAATAATTAGTCAACTATAATTGCCAGCACCATTGCAAATATAATCCTCATATGATTTACCTATACGTATGGCAAGTAACGTATACGTAACGCAGAATCGCAAAGAGACATTTTTGACACCAAAAACCTTAAGCATCATTTAAGATATGTATTAAACAATGCTCAAAATGTATTTTGCGTTTCTGTATTTGAATCTAGGATTAGAAGTGTTCTCTGCCTCATCGATCCTAAGTGACTTGCGTGAAATTGCCCAAGCTAATTATTACTGACGATTATGCAAATGATTGAACTAGAGTTAGATTCCTGCAAGGGAAACAAGGTGATTACGTAGAAAACCTGACACAAAAACTGGATTTCTCCACTACAAATTGTATTGAACGGGACAAGGGGAAAGGGGAGTCGGAGTTGCTTCAATACATTTGCTTATCAGCGCATTGCAGCGGATTTTCCAGGCGAATTGGAGCGTCAGGCGAACAGGCGCTGGCGCCGCCGCCCGGGCGACCGAGGGCCACGCCTTGGAGAGAGCTTTGGCCACTGATCCGTGTCATTCGGCATTTGCGTAACCGCTCTGATTGTGACGTATGCGGCTGATGAGGCGTGGCGTAAATATTAGTGCCTTCTCTTTCCAGTAAGAACTGGCCAAGTCGATGACGATTCATGGGGACGTACACAACTTGGATTGATTGCATGACGAATGAACCTGGCACGATCGCCTTTTTTTTAATTATGCACCACTCCCAAAAACATCAACCTCTGGATTTACTTTTATGAAGTCGTGCCTCATAGCCATGTGAAACCTTGGTCAGGAACGTACCGAGGAGAATACTTGCAGGGAGAAACTATCTAATCGTCGGACCGTTCTGCATTTGACAATTCGCCTGGCGAAAGTAAACGTGCGCTTACTTTCAAATGCGGGATTTAACTTGTGATTTTCTTTGGGAATAAGGAAATCAGTAAATTTTCAGACGAAGCTCTTGGCACGAAACCTTCATTTTCTTCGTCTTCTTTCTGCTCCCTGACATGTTCATACTGTGGTATGAATGAACTTCTTATGAAATACACCCAAAATCAAAATATCAGTTTCAAATTAGCAGGACTTTCAAAATTGCAAAAATCGATTGGGGAATATCAGTTATGGAGAAAATCGTCTCAATAGTTTGGGCGCTAGTGCTTGGCCACAAAGGAACGGACGAACGGACAGACGTTTTGCCACAACCAACTTTTCGGTATCAAAGGCTCACGATACGTCGCCTCTAGTTCCACGACATGGGAGAGAAAGTATTTAACTACATACAGGAACAAATTCGTCTAGATTAAGGATTTTCGTCTTTAGCTACATAGTTACGTTGAATTCAGTCGCTGTTTGGAAGAGAATTCTAATGCCCGGCTGCTCTGGTCGGTACTTTTCCGTAGTTTCTCCGATCAACAGCAGGCGAATGCCGGAGCAGAACCCTAACAAACGGGCCACGTACCGTTCGCGATCTTTTCTTTCTTTTCCTTGAGCTATCCTCAATCCTTACTTCCACGCAGCTTACATACACTACACTACCTGACATTTCGGGAGACCAGTCCTGAGCTTGCTGGTAGAAGATACCTGGTTGGGGAAAACCCGCAGACGGGAAGGTCAACGCCGGATCTCGCATCCAGGGGCGAAGATCGCCGCCTGCGATCAAACCATTCACCACACTTACGGGACTAATTACCTTACCCGTTGCCGTCCCAGAAACACTAATCAATCAACCGAATACCGGTCGAATCTGTCACAAGTTGACAGTCCCATCAGTCCTGTATCACCCCAACTCACACTCACTACCCCTAATTTATCAAGCGATAAATGAAATTTCTTTAGCGTCGACCCCCAATTGAAAAATGCCCTTCTGCCGCACCTCTGAGGCACGTATGGGCGGTCACAGTGGGTGTACCATCCTGGGCGTGCCGCACCGCCCCTGACTTCTCTTCCTCCTGTCGGCCGGGCAGAGACAGTGATCGCATCCGAATCCCGGGCGAATCAGTCACAAGTCGAGCCATCAGTTCCGCCAGCGGGCATGCGGGCGGGCGGCGGCGACGAAGGCGGCCGCGAGACGATGTCAACCGCCATTAAGGGGTGACGCCGCGCCGCTTCCGTCGGAGCGTCCATCCGCGGCGGCGGTGACGTCAGCGGCGCGGCGCGGCGCGGCGCGACGTGTCGCGTGCGCCGCGGCCGGGGGGGGGTGGGTGGCGGACGTACTCAGTGCTCCGGCAGTTACGACAGCCTTGGGGCACACCTGGAAAAATAGATGGCAAAATGTAGCTTCTTTAAACCCCTCCCTTCCTTCGTCACTACCCCGACTCCCCTCCGTTGAGATAAGTTCCATTTCAAACTCTTCCTTAATCTCCTCCTGGGTTCCATTTCAAAATCCTCCCTCTACCTTACTTCAATAGAATTGACTATTTCGTTAAAAAACTAAAACCTCATATGTGTTTCAATGTATGTTTACAAACTGAATTAATTAATTTTTGAACATTCGTTTAGTTTTATATTAATGATATAATAAATTTTACCACTTTAAGTTCATATTTTAGTAAAATTTAATATTAATACAGTTAAAAATTAATAAGTTAATAAAATAACTAACAATTCAAAAAATATTACGAGAATATTCATTGTTCATAAATTTTCTTCCTTCCTTGTTCGTTTCGTGCTGAGAAACCTCTTAAACCTCCATAAAACCTAACTTTTTTTAAATTGTTTTCTTAGATCCAGAATGATTGTTTTACACGTGTGAAATCATTACTAGAGACATTACTAATATTATTTACTCATCCCTTAATTTTTAATAATGCTTTAACTCTCCTGGACACTCATGCGATTCATTCGGCATTGTTACATACTCATAAAACAAATGTGTTCTGTTTTTCACTGCGATGATTGTTTTATCAAAGTTATTATCAAGGAAATTAAATGAGGTAATGTGTCTTAAGTGAAGGACCTGCGTGGCTTGCTGCTGCTGGAAATGCTTAGGCAGTTTTTTATTCGTAAATTATCCTGTATTGGTGTTTTGATAATTGTGTTATATATTTTATATAGAGGAATGTAATGTATCTCATTCGTGTAAGAGTTACAAGCACTTAAGCAAGCGTAGGGTACATTAAATGTGTTCCCTGCTTGAGATCATAAGTGCGAAAGCAAGTTGCAAATTGCATTGCACTGCCGCGTTTCATGCATTTGGACGTGGCGTAAATAAGTTTGCTTACATTGTCAATTACGGGGACGTTAGTAACATACTTAAGGGAGAACGAGGCAACAATGTGTGAATATTTAGAAATTAATGATGAATTTAGACACATAGTGAATAAATACGATCGTTTATAAGCATTTTTTCCGCACACTTGTAAATTGAATGTATCTTGGTTGAATGTTCCCTTATATATTCGGTTTAAATTCATTATCAAAATCGATTAGTCCCAGGCGACAAACATGCGTGTCTTTCCCAGTCATATTGTTTATGTTTCATTACGTGATTGATTCTCAATCGGCAATTGGCATTGTAGTAGATAGACATGCACTTGTCTAAGGATCGAATGTTTGCACGTTGAGAACGTCCTCATCAATATCGGCGACGCCAAACTGGCAGCCGCGCTCAGGTAGCTCTGCAAAAGCAGGCAAGCGGCACCTGTTAGACGCTCAGGAGCTTTTTTTTTAAATTTATTTCTACCTGCTCGGCATTTCTGCCTTTCATGGGTGTTCATTATACAAAAATTTACACATTAACTTTTAGGGATGGACATCCGCATGCGTTACCTCCTCTCTCAGGGGTCTGATGATACATTATAATTAGAGAAGAAACTGTGGATAACAGTTTTTAGAGTATATATGTGATAATTTTGAGGAGAGGGTGTCAGTGGGTGGGATTTTTGGAAAGTGGAAGATGGGTAGGTGATTTAAGGTGGACGAAGGGAGTCTTTAGGGAATCATGATCTTATTCTTTTTGATGAACCATACGTTTTACCTAGCTTGAATATTGTTGTACTGCGCGATTCCCACAGCTGGGCACGTCCATCGCTCTGCTCGTGTAAAGCGTGCGCCTCGGGAAGAAAACCATCCCGTTTATCTTCCCTTCGATTTGACCTGATTCCGACGGATGTCACAGCAGCCTACCCTGTTTTACGCTCTATTGGCTACCGGAACTTATCGGATATTTTTAATCGCACTTCTCTCTGTAGTAATCGTGGTAGAAATATCAATTATAGTCTGGACAAACTGGGGCACATAAATCAAATCTGTCAAATGCTGGTGATACTCGTGCTGATGTTGGGACGATACGCAAACAAAACAGAAATTTTGTTGGTTCTAGAATAGATTAAAGCAATGAAAAACAGATCAAGGGTTTTGGACTAAATGTGGATTCAGATTCCTTGAACTCTTAGTCGCGAAATTAAAGGACCGTAACTGCGAATGTTGATAAAGCCAACGATGAACTCAAGGGCAACAGTTTGAAGAAATATTTATTTATTAATGATATAATTGCATCACCATTCGTTCTTTTTATCGTAGACATTTGTTTAGCATGTGCTGAAAATTTTCAAACCCGCTTATGAGTAAAGAATCAAAACATTAAGAAAATACTCATATTGGTGAATTAGATACACAATACATTTTTTGCTAACACATAATTTCCCTTGACATTAAACTATTAATTTTGGATCAAGTCATTAACACAATGACATCACACCTTGCCTTTACTCCATTATAAATACTGTGGTGGAAAAGATGGTCAAAATAATTACGAGAAATTTAGAAACTGGAAAGTATATATATATATATATATATATATATATATATATATATATATATATATATATATATGACTATTTATACTTTCTAATTTCTAAATTCCTCGTAATTATTTTGACCATTTTTTGCACCATAGTACTTAATTATTTTACTTAAGTACACATTACTTAATCTATATTTTATAAAATTTAATATATTCCATTAAGCACACATTCTATTTAATAATTTTGCAAGTACAAATACATTAATTAATTCATGTATTTTGAGTACTCACTGATTCTGTATTTGGCAGTGTTTCCCCCTTTGATTAGTGTAATGTATTGGTCAAATGATACAGAATATTTTTCCTCCATCAATATTACCGAGTACCGTAATACTTAAAAGACAGCAACGAATAACAAATATATTGAATAGTGTTTGTAGATGTAAAAACCTAATGATTTTGGTCCGTGCGGAAGTAACTAAAAACTGGATTTAAAAATGACAAATATCTTTCAGATTTAACTCATTGAACAGTATTCTGTAGCTTGAACAGGTAATTCGTTGAGATATGTAGCTATTATAAATTCATTCACGTTTTGATTACATCCGACATCAAAGAACTAAGTGTTTCCTTCCTGATTGATACCCGAAATGAGGTAAACCACTTACACGGCTAAGAAGGAAGCAACTTGCCGAAGTGAATGCAGATCTCTTTATTCAATTGCGTCAACAGCCACCCTGGCATGGGCGGGCCGCGGAGACAGTCGCGCTATCGGCACGAAAGTCCATAATTAATGGGACACAATTAAAGCCAAGGTCGCCGGGCGAACAATGAATAATCAAAGCACGGGAACCCGCGACGCCCCGCCCTGCCGGCCCCTCGCCGCCCCGCCCCGCCCCCGCCCCGCCCCGCCCGCCCCGCGCCGCGCTCCTGAGCACAAGGTAATTGCGCGGGGGCGGAGCGGGGGCGGCGGTGGGCGCTGCACCAGGGGAGGTCTCTGTCGCCGCCGCCGCCCCCAATCTTTTGATTGGGTATTGTCTGCGCCCTTTTCGCCGCCGCCGCCGCCCCCGACGGGACGGGACGGGACGTTTCCAGCGCGAGTCATTCTGCAGCCCGGGGATTCCGTTGAGCCACTGCATCTGAGGCAACCCTGCACCCTGCGATGCACCTCCGACCGCGTGTCTCGAAACCGCCTCACTCGAGTCATCTCGAAGATCTTAAAGGAATAAGGTCGCTTGTTATTTAGTTGAATATTTGTTTCTCCCGTCTTTTCAAGTACCGTCGCATTTCGTCGTTTAAATAGTGAATATGTCCAGCAATTTCTTGTCATGATATGTGAGTGTTCTCCTTTAACGTTTCAGACTCCTTTGTAGAAGATCTTAGATCTATATCTAGTGGTTTCTTTTTCGTCTTCCTACGAGACACACAAGAATTTGTGGTAAATCAGAAGAATTACTAGAACAAATTTACGACATATACTATATCACACAGCTAATTGACAATTCAAAATTCTAATAGAGCTCTTTATAGCAAGAAAATATTTTTTTTGTGACACGTACCTTCAAAATATTGAAAATATAAAAATAAATTTGAAATATTCTCAAGAGAGTAACATAAATATATAAATTGTTATATAAAACATAGCGAATTATAATGATGTCGAATAAATCCAATAACTTTTGTCTCAAACGGAGGACATCAGTAGGGCGCCAAATTGAGGATTTTGCTCTCAAAACAAAAACGCTAGTATAATTTTTACAGACATGTTTTTATTTTATTTATGTCCATTCTCCTTTTCGCCATCAACCTAAAAAATATTTAATTTTTTATGGCACTTGTCTTCTAGTGATTTCTACATAACACATACGAGTATTCCAAAGTGTTTTAAACTTCAGAAAAAGAAATTACGTCAGAAAATATTTTTGATATAAGAAAGTTTTTGTATTACAATTGATGTAATGCAAAAGGCTAATAATTGATCTGAACTTGTAGAATCGAGGATGGATCGAAGTTTATGAAATATGTATTGGATTTCTCTTAGTTAAGGTGAACGTATCACACTAAATCATATACTAAAGCATATTAGTTTCCCGATTGAAAGACAAAAATCCAATCATGTAAATCTTACCTTCGATAGTTAATTAATTCAAATTTATTACTTGAACTAACGAGTGGACAGCGACATAATTCAAAGCAGCGGAGAGAGCCTCCCTCTTCCATATTAATTTACAGCCTATAGCATGAATCACGTAAAGAATTTCTCACACATTAGCGTTTTACACATTAGCGTTGCAGTACGTGCCACAACGTGTCAAAAATTCTGTTTTCCTTCCCCCTTTTTTCAGATTTTCTGCCCACATTTTGTGTTACACAAAAATTAAAATTTGCAAGTAATAACGAGTACCGTAATATTAATTTTCAGTAATAGAAATTCTAAGCATTAAAAGAAGCATTAATACCACTTTAAATAAAAAGTCATCAATTATAAACAATTAAAGTAAGTTATTTGGTAATAAAGTATACAAAATAAATCCCGAATATAGTTTTTCTCGCCATTCCGCACTCCATCAGCACAGTATGGAAGAGAATTGAAGATCGGGCGAGTGAAATCGGCGTGTCTGCCTTGATCGCAATTTTCAACAGCTTTTTAATTCAATATATCTCTCTGAGAACGAGGTGTGTGTTTGCCACGCCCGTCGAAATGGGCGGAAGGCCTCCAGGACCCCTGTGGTTGACGTAGGAACCGGTTTCCTTAGGCCTCAGGGATGTCACTTATTCTAATGAGCTGTCCAATGATCCGCTTTTATTTTGTGATGAGGGGTCCCGCGGCTGTCGACTTACTTATTTCTTCTCTACCGTGTTGCTTATCTGCATATTTGTGCTTACCTGACACCCGAGACTATCCCGGAATTTCTTGCTTATTTTGGTTGATATTTTAGGCACACTTTGCCTATGAATTTAGTCGCTTTGGTCCCTATGCCTCTTAACTTGGTTGGCTTCACACGTTTCGGAATATTATTCCGACACATTAGTGTTAGAGGAGACACTAATGCACTAAAGGAGGAGTATTAGGGTAATTCAAGAATTACCATACGTTTTAAATACTACTCTTGAATATCTTCAAACTCGTAGAAGCACTGATTTTCGTTTCACACTCAGCACATCTAAACAATATATAAATGGGTATAAAGGCTTGTTCTCATTAATGTTCGAAAACATTTCAGATTACCTTTCTAATATTTCGTGTCTGATGTTCACGTTTAAATTTATATTGAATGAAATTGCTGTACGTATACTCACACAGTTGATGTAATTGCAGGTGTGCAGATTTACAACAGATTTGTTTATTGGGACAAAGTTTACCCAAGATTTTATTTAGATCGAAGAAGTTAATTATTAATTAATTAACACAGAGGTATCCTTTTTTAACAATCAATATACAAGTTTTCAAACATTTTTTAATCGTTCATATATTACTGGAACACGATATGCATCATCCATATAATATTGAAACTCGATATGCAGGTGTGAACAAAAAGTTACTATATTTTTGTCTAAAAATAAAATGAAAAACAAATTTGTATGATATTGTTTAGAAAGAAAGTATTAAAAATAAAATTACACTGTAATAAGAGATGAAATTATGTAAATAAAAATATTAATAGTAAATAGAATATATATGAATATATATGAATATATATACATATATATACATATATATATACATATATATACATATATATACATATATATATATACATATACATATATATACATATATATATATATATATATATATATATATATATATAAATCATTGATAGAGAACTTACCAAAACACGTCAAATCAAGTAATTGTTTTAAAAATTATAAAAATTGAAAGTATAAATCCCCAAACCGAACTTGTTGAATAAACGAAGTTGTTTAAATTAAACTTCAAATGTTTATCCTCAAATTCTGGAAGAAGTTCCTGTTTTATTTTTTAAGCATCTCCCAAGGTATTTGCCTTCCCCAACCCAGCTCTCCTACATTCCACTTAACTATCCATTCCTCTAATTCCGACATGATGCCCCCCTCCCCGTCAGGACCGAAGACAACTTTTCTGGTCACTGCGGAGACACGCCTCTGGAATTCATACATAAATCAGGATTCCCGCGTGTTCCCACTTCCTGTGAACGAAATCGCTCTTAGGTCCCACTCGGACAGTCGCTTCCCTTGCTTTCCGAATTTTTTCCTGTTGACCCATCTCGGTATTTTTACTCTTTAAGAATAAGAGTGCTAGCACCATCTTGCGCTTTGTCTGTAGCCCGTAGACGCACAATGGGTGAACGTTTTTATAATTCCGGAATGTAATGAAGAAAGGGAAGGAATAGGATTCAAATGATGGGTGCTATATGGTTGACGAGGGAGCTCCACCATACCACATCACACAAGCAAATATTCCTCACGGCGGAATTCTAACTATTCGAGAGATCGTTATTAAACCCCTGATAACAATAATTAGGAAGCTACCTAGTTGGCCTCCGCCCTGCGAGTCGCTCCCTTTGTATGCATTTCACGCACTAGGGATTCCAAGGATGGTCTTTGATACAACGAGAGTTATCGAACATTAAACTGGTTTAGTAGCTACTTGGCTGTCCAGGAGACGCCGCGTCCTAGTCACATGTGCCAATGTTGATGCCTGTGCCTAGGACGTGGCCTCTCCCGGTTAACCAAGTAGCTACTGACTCCGGCCGCGGAAGCCTACGCTCTCAAACTGGATTAGTGGTGGAATGAGAAAAATAGGAGACGTGGGAACCTCCAAGAAACCTGGTAAAAACCTGCTTTGTTCAACAAGTCCTACAGGGAGTGACCAAGTTTTAACTCCCCTTAACTACAAGAGCGAGACTGTCAGATTGGTCGCTACAATAATTGTTCCCTTCCGATTTATTTGTTTATTAGTAACCCGTATGTCCAAGCTTTAGCAAGGTACCCTAGACACTAAGAACTGCTCATAATTTTGAGAGAAAATTACTGTAATGCTGATGGAACAATGATGATTTGAGAGACAAAGGAAGGGAAGAATAACCTCGTGTAACCAATTCTATTCAACCACACATTTCAGAAAGAGGGACAGAGATTTGATCACCGATAACTAGGAGTGCAAAATGACTACCGATCGCCACATTACAATACATCGCAAATGAGCTATTTGTAATAATTCGTGTACTAAACTTTCACCTATACCAGGGATGATCGACGTTATCCAATGAGATGATAATGAAATTTGTCGGCGCGATGGTGTAATGATTAGCGTATCGGACTGTTGTACCCAAGTGGGAGGGTTTAAACCCGATCGACGCCGTGGATTTTTAAGGGCGAAAAAATCCTTCGTACGCCTTCCTTCGGAGGGGAAGTAAAGCCGGGTGTCCCTTGTTAGTAGATTCACTTGCATGTAAAAGATCCTCAAGCCTAAATGTCGCCTCTGAGCAAAATTCAAATCGCCTGTTCGTCGCCCAAGAAATACCTCCTTTATCCGCTAGTTGGTGAAAGGAGCGTAGCGAAATTTGCGTGGTCAGACGAAAGAGCGGGCCTGATGGCCCGAGTCTCGCCACGTAAAATAAGGCATCAATTCAATTCAAATTCAGATGACAGTGAAGATTTTGCACCATCGGAAGCCCGATGGGCCGAAAGTGCAAGGCGAGCGGCGCTTCGTTTGGCGTCCGCGACGCAAAGTGAGTGGCGATTTCCTCTGTTGGATTTTGCCAAAGCGGTGCGGCGGGCGGGCGGAGCGAGGGGCGGCGTCGGGGTTCGCCGCCGCACATAACGCGCGGGGGCGGCGCCCTTGACCGTCGCCCAGACGCCCGCCCGCGCGCAGCATCGCGCAGCGTCCGCACGGGTCGCCACGTGTCGTCGGGGGCGGCCGTCCGCTCGCTGCAAGCTCTACATCCGCCTCCCTGCTCTTCTGTGGGTTCAGCCGGAGATGCATTTCTTAAAGACGAACCAAGAGGGTTTTTTTTCACTTCATTTATACAGGTAGTCGGAGCAACACCAATGGTCATTTGCGACTGTTGCCTTTTGCAAGCAATCACAGAAAATAGCAATGTTGATTTATATTTACAATATTCACAATAACGCAGTATAATAACACTTTCAATAACAGCAATTTTTAATAATACGCGATTTACGGGATAATATTTGGAGAGGTTTTGATCGAGAAAATCTTCGGTAAAATATTCTTATGGCAAGCAGAATTTGAGTGTCTAATGTCTGGGTATCTAGGTCTCTTCCCAACAGAAATTTACCCGAGCTTTGTGGTTCCTCGATTCAATTCATTATGGAGGGAAACTTGCAAACAAACACTACAACGGACACAAAGCACTTTATTTGTCCGCAAGTTTTAGAAGCGGAACAATGTATCCGCGGCGCGGAGAGAAAACGCCACGTGGGACTCTGTGTCTTTCATGAAATACGCCCCCTCCTGTATATTCGCGGTGAATGTGGGCCCGGGAATGTGAATGTAACGAGCGCTCCTCTGCGCCTCTGGTAGGGGCGAGTGCCAGCGAAGGGCTGCCAACTTCCTTCTAAGAAATAAGAGGACTCTAAAACGTAACTAGTGGCCACCCAGTGGCCGAATTTTCACCATAATTCATTAAATGTTTAATTTTCAAGGGTACTGGGGTTTTTGTCAAATATTGTACCTGTATAATTATTTTTTTTAATTGTGTTCTATTACGTAATCTGCCGAGCGTGTACAAATACGTCATTTGCAGGTGCTTTCTTAATTTACCTGATACGAAATGTGAAAACCCCTGACAACAGAAGCATCACTCTGCTTTTCGCCCCTTCCGTATGGCTGAGAAGTACCTCGGATATAATATGTACTACGGAAACTTGTCTCGTGGCATCAATCGCCAACAGAGTTAAGTCAGATGTACTGTCTCCTATACCCTTTGTTAATATGTAATGTTGTATTAAGTGAAAAAATTACATCACTAACAACTTTTGTGATAAAGAATATAGTTAATATGCGAAAATTATTATTACAATTATTATTACTATTATTAATAATATTTACATACACAAATTCAAATATATGGATTATTCTTCTCTTAAATGCTAAACTCGGAATGAAGGGTCTACAATATCTCATTCTGTAGATTATGGCTTAGAAAACAAAAACTCGCATATACTAGGGAAAACGAAAATCAGGTTTAAGGCTCTAAAACGCATAGTTCCCGAGTTATGTATGATGTACAATAGTAGTGTATTGAAGCGTGTTGCGGGTTGCATCTACACGATATATTATTTAAAATATTTGCGACACATTTACATAAATTTCAGCTTTCTGCGGTCGTTCTTCAAATAACATTTAAGTACGCCAAATCTCACTCTTTTCCATGTACGCAATATTCTTAAAAGGACATGGAAAGGTTTCCTTTCGCGCATTAATAAATAGATACCTTTTTAAGAGAAAATATGTAGGGCAGTTGGGTTTTGCAGTTGATTGATAGTACAGCAAACTCGGTGTTCCTTTATTGTAGGTATTGCAATTAATGTATGGAATTAATGTATAGAAATAGTATTGTATCGCCACAGTAATTTTGGAAGGTTGTTACAAGTGCAGGTTAATTCCAAAAATAATTACTCTGAAATGTAAGATAGTTATTTTTTAAACAAAATAGTTTTTATGTTAAATTTAATATTGAAGATTTTAAACATTTCATAATGAAAGCGTTAGGGATTTGTGATACTCAATCATTATAGAAAATATTTATAATTTATTTTATTTGGATGAAAAAGGAGAGCAAAATTTATAAATGGAGCACGGGAAAACGAATCGTAAGATTGGAGGACGGTTGGCAGCCCTGTCCTCAAGGGATGGCTGGCGCTGCGTGTTGCGCGTATCTCTCGACTAACTGCAGAGCCTTGTGGTTCACTTTGCGGAAATGCTCAAGCGGCAGTACCTCTTTCGTGGTGTAGTAGTATTTGTGGTGTGTTGTAGCATTGATAATGACCAGCGCGCCGACGTACATCCTGTGAGTGGGATACATATGCGACCACATCATTTGGAAGTTGTGGCGAGCACTGTGCGTTCGCGATAGGTTTTTTAGGGAATTCTCATTTCCCCTGCTTTTTGTCCATTCTTCTCCTCATTCTCATTCTCATTAGTGCCTACTTCGCATAATTCAAAATCTTTCTAGTGGTCTCTGAACCTCATGGACAGAGAAATCTAAAAGTTTTTTCTGTGTTGTTTCATCATGACCTCCTTTAATATTTATTCTTATAATTCGATCTACCACACTTTTTTTTCTGAAATCATACTGTCAATTGTTTTTCGAAGAAACTGTTTCAGAGCTTTGTTCGTTCATGAATTTGTTAAGTTATTCCCCATGTGCTTCTTTATCTCTCATCGCCCCTTTTAAGATATTATCGGTAAGATTTTTTATTATTGTAGACATTTCTTACGTATTAGTGTTTACTGCAGAGTATAATCTCAGATTCGTTTTGTAACTCAATGAAAAGTTTCTGGCTTTTTTATTTATTGGAATCTCCCGTTATTCCTTCCATGAAGAATGTGCTTATTTATATACTCTCGTTTCTTCTTTTCCTTACATACCATTTTTCTCGTTGTGTTTTATTAATTTTCTTTATTGTATAACTCTCATTATTTCTATTTAATACGACATTTCGCAAAATTATCTAATTGTTTTCTAAATGTCCTTAAATAACAAAACTTAGTGATGAAAACACATTCTCCATCAACTACCCCCCAGAGCTGCCTTGATATTTTCCCAGAGAACAAGATAATGAGCGGTAATGGAAATCGAATTTTGTGATTAACTCAGTAATGATGTAATTTAAGGAGGATATTCGTTTTGTAAGACTCCATGAACACCACCTAGAAAGCGAAAGTACATTGACAACATGCGTCTTACGACATGTTGGCTTTCTAAAGTAAAAATGTATTTTTATCCAATCCCCAACTATTCCAACTATTAAAATGGATATTTTAATTTATCTTAATGCCAATATATTTCACGGAGGTAATTGTAATGTTCATTTTAACTATAAGACAACAAATTAAACCTTTCTGTTCCGTTTCTGCAACGTGCTATAGACTTAAAGAATTGTAAATAGCTGCTCTAATTTAATTTTCTTCTCTATCGACGACGACGACGACGATGATGATGATGATGATGATGATGAAAACGATTATATTTTTCATCTCGAGGAACAAAAAAACTGCCTATAAAACTAGAAGGAAAAGTATATCCAAAATCTCTTCGCGCATCTCTTTGCGAAGTTCCTTGAGAGCTGAAGGAAAAGTTTGTCCAGGTCGTATCGCAACTTGAGAAGAAGCCAGAAAGAGGATTCGGATGGGTTTAAGTTGTGTGTGTTCCTCTGATATTTTTGATTAACTACAAAACTGAAAAACTGGTATGATATTAATTATTAATTGAATCATGGAAATATTAGACACTCCGATTATTGATTTACTGGTTATACCTTTTTTCTTAAGTTAAAAGTTGTTGAATATTAATAGTTTTCAATATAAATGAAAACTTTAATATTGGAACTCTTCTCTCTAACACATCCTTTTGTGTCGATCAAATAAGTATTAAAACAAAGTATGTAAAAATTGCTGGAATCCATCTCTGATCTTAATTGGCCCTCTTTTAGTGGAAATTAACCAACTTTTGTTGTTCAATATGTGAAAATTCCAGAATAAATTGTAATAAAAATTTCAGAAGATGGGAATGTTCGCCACGTAAAATAAGGCAAATTCAATTCAATTCAATTCAATTCAGTGTTGAGAAATAATACAATAATTTATTTTAAAAAACTGCCGAAAACATTCAAAATAAATTAGTATTTGTCAGACACATTTTGAACGCCCACTATGCAGTCAAAACTAATGTTCGCTTTGATGGATTTATTTGCCTTCGTGTACAGAATGTACTACAATTAACTTATAGGAGTGGTTTCATGATCTTCTTTGCCACCAACCTTGTGGGAAAAAACAAGACTAACCGCGATCACTCACTGTAGCTGTAATGTTCCTACATTTCGTACAGTGAATTACAGAATACTCCTGGCTATGTGCCCAACATCAGTGTAAACGTGGGGAGGCAAAATTAAAAGAAAGAGAAGTAAATGGATGGCAATTTCTCTATCGGAGAACTATCATAAAATTCTATAAGAGCATGCCCCCAGAGATGTCGCAGTGGTAGACATCAAGAAATGAAGAAAACCAAAAAGATTTGTCAGTCAAGTGCACTCTCGTGTTGTGCGACCAAAGCGACGAAATCCGATTCCAAGCACTTTGGGAGGCGCAGCTGTTCGCTCGTGCGTGTCCACGACCCCTTCAGCCGCCAGTGTTCGGGAGTGCTTGAATACAAGTAAATCACTTACTTGAGACTGATTACTTTGTTAGTAATTTTAGCATGCAATCATTACTTTCAGCTGAATGTACTTTTTACTCTTGGATGTAAAATAGTAATCGTTCCTCTGTAATAATCGTTACACCACATGTAATCAGGAATATTTTTTTAAAAATATACCTATTTACTTATTTTCGTTCGCGAAGTACCTCGTTCGTCGCGAACCAAATGAGGGGGTAAGTTCATTTAGTTCACGAACTAGACTGAATGAAAAGCCCCTTCCACAGTGTCGGAAAATTTTCGTGGCTCCACCCACGGTGTAAGAAACATATTTAACACCCTGGCCCCATCCTAGCTAAAAATTAGTTCGTTTGAACTTGTTCTTTCAAGAACGACACACCTCTACCTGTATTTGTAGTTGTAATTGTAATAATTACGTGCTGGAAATGTAATTTGTGTTTATAATTGAGTAAAATATTTGACAAGTAACTGCAATCGAGCGCAATTCCTTTTTTTCCACGTACGTTTCGCATCACCGACGGCCACCAGGAAATCCGCGTAGTGGCTGCGGCGACGCCGGCGTCGCGACGCGTCGCCGACGCGTCGCCGGCGCGGCGCCATCGCGGGTGACGCCGAGGACAGGTCAAGTGGCAGCGGTGCCGCGGCTATCGGGCAGTGCCCCGCTGATTTTGCGCCCGGGGTTACGCCGCGTCGCGTCGCGGGACCGGAGATTTACGGCTCGGAAGGCGGCGACAGGCCCAGGCGGAGGCTGCGTGGGGCGATAAGGGAAAGCGCGCCGGCGCCTGCCGCCCTGGCGCTGACGCGACCGCGCGCTCCTAACGTACTCGAGGAAATGTATTTACGAAATCGCACACATTTGCGAGATGCGCGGGCCCGTACTCCGTTGAAAAGCGGCTTCAGATGTAAGATAAAAGCACGTCAGTTAATACGTGCTTAGATCCTCCTCTGGATAGTGGACCCAAATAATTTTGTTCACAAAATTTTGTGTTACAGAATCACTCTCATAGAAACATTCAGCATGAAGGGTGATGATGAAGGAAATAGAATCACCCGCACATTATAGTTTAACAATTAAATCAGGCAGGATTTGTCATGAGAAACAATATGTTGTCCAAAATAAATATTTTAGTTCTAAATAAATGCAATCTTTTAATATTTTAAATTGAAAATTCATACTGTATTGTATCAACGACTACGAGTTACACTCAGTTCACAATTTATGGTTACAAACCACATTTACATTATTAACGTTAATTCGGGATGTTAATATTTTGAAATAATTCCAGTCCTGTCATCTGACAGAGATGAAAAATAATTGTCGAAACGTTTTGATACTTTCAATGTGAGTTAGGAATGTATAAGTGTAAATTTCAAGTTGCTTAGGAAAATATTATACTTATTACAATAATACAATTCTTCGTCAAAATTTCATTGACTGGATGAGGGATGCACTGTCGTATTATCTCATTTCTTCCAAATTGTCTCAAATTACTCTTTACCACTACGCTTTGGTGATGCATTAAGGCTCGGACCTTCCTTCGGGCAGACTAATAACGAGTATTTTGGCGCATATGACCAAAATATATAAATGTATCGTCATCTATCTCGTTAAAGTGTGTTTACGTCCAGTGGGTAAAATTGCTTGAGTTGCAACGTCAATAAAGACGTGGTTTAAGGTAATTTAAAAAACGTGTGTAGCAATACTTTTCATCAAAAAACTGGACGCATTTAGGATAGTACACGTTATCTTTCCGTCGAGAATTACGAACAGAAGTCAACTTTAATGCATTATAAAAATGTTTTCACACAGAACTCACTGAGACTACTTACTCTCATATTCCAAGTATTCCCGTATGATAAATTGTGTTCATGCTGAATTATTTTGCTCTTCTTTGCCTTCTCCTCTTTCCTGTACGCCTAAACTATGACGTCTCTCTCTTTAATTAGAACATTTGCAACTTGGAAGCCTTTTTTTTAATAGTATTACAATACGCTATCGTCTGATAACCCACATTAATGAGAATTGCGTATTTATCAATTAGAGTGTTTTATAGCATGTATTACGGTTGTTGTTCTGTTTGTTACGCGATTGCGGCCAAATTAGTAAAATTATTCGCTTATCGTCATGACAAGAATAATATTCATCCTCTTGCCTCGTGATGATAAGTCTATTTATCGTGTGTAGAAAGAGAACGAAAAGGATACATTTTGCAGTGCGTATAAGTAATAATACGTTAACTGTTCTAAGTAGTAAAATAAAATGGTAGCTCTACGACAACAGAAAACACAATATTTTGCAGTACATTAAATATTTAGCTGCTGAAAGAACCAAAAGCAGCTTTTGTAAAGATAAAGAAATGGCAGTTCTTGACGCCCACGAAACGATAATTGAGAACCGTCTGGATACTGCATACCTTAAAAAGAAAACTCATCTCTTTCTCAGATATTACTCAGCACATTTCTCCCATCCCCGTTCATCGAGCTTTCCATGACGGAACCGCTGCAGATTGTATCTGACACTGCATCCGACTATCTCTACGATTTGCCGTGAACCGCAGTAACTCGCGAACTACATATCGACAGTTCAAGAAACGATTTATTGCGTTTCGCCCTGTTGCCGGTGGATATTTGAATGGCGAATCGAACACAAGGTCGCAAGGGCAGGCGGAGGCCATTCAGCCAACCGGCCTCGCGCCCAATCGGGGACATAAGGAGGAGTCAGGCGGACCACAAGGCAGATTTGTGTCACGGGGGCTCTTTCCGTAGGGCTAACTGAGGCTTATCACGTGCCTGAGACTCGCGAGTATTTCTTTTCATCCTGAATTGGAGAGAAGGGTATTTTTACAGATAGCGTCTAGTTTTAAGTAAACAATTATTTCTTATGCAATGAAATTCAATGGTATCAATTAAAATGTATATTAATTCAAAGTTCGTAACATTTATTATTACGAGTATTATTATTATTATTATTATTATTATTATTATTATTATGGCATATGGACCATTACTGACCTCGCTAGACGATGAACGTGTGTAATTCTTCCAGGATCAGCTATTCAGCTGTACCCCTCATTATAACAAGGTTGTTACGCGGTGAATTATGTGATGATAGTATTATGATGAGAGGTGAAGGGACGATCACAAATACGACCATGTCTCCGCAGGCTGTCGCAACCGTCTGCGGCACGGGGCCGACTATTATTATCATTTCTAGCGAATTCATTGTTTACTCCGCTTTCATCAAGTTACCATCCTAAAACAGTTATTAATGAAATAAGTTTCTTTTCCATATTCTATCAAACGTGTTCATTTAATATTTTAACTTCGACGACAACTTCAGAGTAATGTTTATATCAATGCAAATAGTATTAGTTATCAGGTGGTCATTGCATATGTTTGCTTCGACTGTTGTTTGTTTGATTGTCTCGGAGTGAAGCGCATTCCATGGTCTGGATGTCCTGGAACATTGTTTCCATTGTGTTTTCTTTGATTATTTTCAGGCGAAGTCCGAACTTTGCCCCAACAACGGAAAGTGGATTTCCGATCAATAGGTCGTTTGTACCCAACACTTGCAACTTTTTTGCTTGCATCCGAAGTCGTATCTGGAGAACAGTCTTGAACCCTTCCACAAATATCACTATGCGATTCACACATCTGAATGTTGCGGTTAGGTAATGCTTTATAAAATCGCCACACACTGAAGAACTTGGCTATAAAATAGCATATATGCGTACATTGTATGAGAAGAAACACAATACTTTTATTTTGAATGTTAGTTTGCAATAAAATGGCCAGATGTTGTAGAAATAGAATAGTAATTTACTGAATATGCTGAGTAGTTTACGTCTTCTATATCTGAAGCTTATTCTAACCAATTAATTGTTTTACCGAGAATCACACACAAGTATGAGAAACAAGATTTGAACTTTAAATTACATTAATCATGGGAAAATATGTAGCAAATGACGCAGATTTACAAACGAGCAATAAATCCCTAATTCCAATAAACGTTTTTGTAACGACTGGAATATTACTCATTTCAAAATCGGCGTCTCTGAAAAAGGTGCTCCTCTTTTACTACCCGCTGTAATAGTAAGTAAACTAGCAATTTGTACAGAAAAGATTGAATATAACGGTTGAAATATAAAGATTGATGCATAAACATTGAAAGATCGATGAAAATCGTCCGGGTCGCGTCTCGGATCTGGCGGACGAAGGCCAGAACGAGGAGGAGGCTCGACTGATTGATTAGTGATTTCTGGCGCGTCGAATGCCAAGGTTATTAGTCCCGTAAGTGTAGTGCATGTGGTATCCTGTGGAGGTCGCTGTGAACTTCCAGCACTGGATCGCAAGATCCGGCGCCGACTACCGTCGTTCGCAATCAGGTATCTCCCACCCGCGGAGCACCACCCCACCCGGGAAACGATCTTAGTTCCCGATAGGTCTCTCGGCATGAGTGGTAGTGCAGTGCACGTAAGTACAAGTATGTGTAAGTAAGGGGCGATGATAGAACAAGGGAGAGGAAGAAAAGAACGTGCACCGTCCTTGGTCTCTACTGCTCCGACATTCGGTGTTGATCAGAGAAACCACGGAAAATTACCGATCAGAGCTGTCGGCCATTAGAATTTTTCTTCAGACAGCGACTGTACTCGACGTAGTTATCTATGTAGCTAATGTCGAAAATCCTGCCATTGTCGGGGCTCTAACCTAGGATTTCCTGGTCAGAAGCACTGCAGTGACATCAGTTGATGCTCTGAGGCATCTCTCCCGGTGCGAGGAGGTGGCGGAGGGGCGGTGGGTGCGGGTGGATAACGGGCGTGGGCGGTAGGGGCGTGTAATGGACATGTGAATGGAGTCATGTTGCTTGCGGACCGTAATCGCTGTCGGCTCACGCAGGGCGGACTTTTTCATTGTCCACGCCCAACCGCACCCGCCTGCACCGTGCAAATGACGAGCGATCGACAGATCTGATTTTGTACACGTGAAATAAATATGTATTCAAAGAATTAGTAGCATAAAATGTACTATATTGTGAGTGAATAAAATTTAACTAGAATTTTCAGGAACGAAATCCTGAATTCCTTTAATCCAAAGCGGTTAATCTTATCTACTTTTCACGCATTTTATACCGTGATACCGTGCTGTAATCTCGTCTCAAAACAAATTGCTGAACATTCATGACTAATTGAAAATGACCTTGTCTATGATATCGAAAACCTTTTAACTCTTTCGAGAACCTCAGATATTGGTAGATATCGCAAGAGTTTGCTGCTCGTTGTCGAAGTACAGTAAAACTTGCTCAATGCGGACTTTCAAGGAACCAGTATTTTTTTACGTATTAGACAACATTCCGCGTTATACAATGTAATACTGTAGATTTTAACTTTGCGATTTATATTCACATTAGACAGATTGACGCATTATGCACGTTCCGCATTGAACAAGTTTTACAGTAGTGTATTTCATAGTTCATATCAAACAAAATCATTTCATATTATACTATTACTTAATAAAACATTCAATATATGGCCATTAGAAAAACTACTACTTCAATAATATGTTTCTTATTGGAATAGCCAATAGTATAATTATGTTGCGTTATTTTGACAAAAATACTCATGACATTTATTGCGCTGTTTCATATGAGATCAACGATAATACTTTTGCAAATACTGAATCACATAGCTGAAAAAAGTTTTTAGCTATGTCATCTTCACAGATGAGGCTAGTAGTAATAACATCGTAGAAATTGAACGCGAAGCGTTTTCAATCGTAAGGACAGAAGGAGAAAGAGAGGAAAAATCCATAGAGTTCGCGGATATTGAACCACGCGTGTCACAAATCAAACTGCTAATTGAAGTCAAGTTGCAATGTAGGGGCAAAAAAGTCAGCTCTGTTTCCCCTTGCATCAATTTGCCGCCGCCACCCGCTCTGGGCGAAGAGGTTATGGGTCGCGGAGTCTGTGCGTTGACCTTAACTAAGTAAATGACGTAGTAGAAGCAATAAAGGAGATAAAGGGATGGCGAAATTCATAAATCAAGCTGTTGTATTTTCTGCAAGAAGCTAATAAACATAGCCTTTACGTGATAGATTCGAGCTTTCACATGAATGGAACTTGCTTGTGTATTGTAAATGAGAAGCGTCAGATTATAACGTTCTAAGAGAAATTATATTGTTTGTTGAAGTGGAGTCGGAGGACTTAATTTTATGCAATACATTTTAGATAGTAATAATAACAATAATAATAATAATAATAATAATAATAATAATAATAACAACAACAGCATCATCCTATCCCCCCCGACTGATATTCAAGGCTAAAACCTTGTTCAACCAAGGGATACCGCCGAAAGGCTGATCCCCATATCTCCAGGATAGAGTACAACTAGCCTTCGGGGAGAGAAATATTTTGCGTGGTCTGCAGTCGCCCATATGCGAATAATAATAATAATAATAATAATAATAATAATAATAATAATAATAATAATAATAATAATATATTTTCTCTGTTATGTAAATTAACTGCAAACTTGCAAAAAGCAAACTTAATTTTCTGTGATTTGGTATATCTTTCAAGTGCATTCGTTTATAAAAGATTAAGAAATAGTTTCATACTAAATTTATGCTTTTACGTTAGAGAGGGGGGAGGGACAGATCATTCTGACAGGCATTCTGACAGACATTCAGACTGGCATTCTGACTACCTTTCAAATCAGTTAAAATGCATATCTCATTTTCACCAATAACAAACACATTTTATGTAATAAGTATATTGGTTTGCCATGTTTCGTCTGTAATCGTTCCCACATCATGATTCATTAATCTACTTAGTTTAGTTATCCATGATTCCAATGTATTGGAATTGTTATGGAAAGTTTGGGACTACTCCGAAAACCGTAAGATATTTTCATCAGCTGATGAATACAGTAAATACAGTCTGAATATCTTCCTGGGCCTAATGAATTCCAGTAAGTCTTCCATGAGTGATTTGAGTTATGAATGTGATAAGTTGGAGAGATAAAGCTCAAGAGGAGCTATCACTGAAGTGAATCACCCTATTGCGATAAAGCTGCATTTGCGATGCTTCATATTGAATCACATTGTATATCTGCTAACTCTCGGAAAATTGTTCCGGTTGCCTCACAAGGACCGCCAAAATATAGACTTGAAAGTTTTCCTCCATGAGATGTTTGACCTTCGCAGGCTGAGTACACAATTCTTTTGAACCACAGTCAGAAAATGGGCATTTCTTCTTACAATTGTTATTCCTACACATACGTCCTAATTCACTCTTAACACGTACTCTTGTTGGCAATTGATAACAATAGAACTGATGCTTACCCAGATTTTGGAAGTTTTTTGTTTCCCAGGACTTTACCCAGCCGAAAGCCGATTAGCCTTTATGACCCTGCTGGATGCATATTCCACCATACACTAGACACCAACACACTTACGGGCTCCTGTGATTAGGGGTCAGCAAAACGCGAGGCCCTCCGCGACAACACATACATGAGAGAAAAGGGACAAAGAACCATGCACAAGGCGGGACTCGAACACGCGACCCTTTGGATCGAGTCGCTGAGTCGGTACACGATTTTAGCCACGTCGGATATCCAGGACAGCATATGGAAGTTTACTTTTTATTATTTTTCATAAATATTTATATTATCAAATTATTTTTAAATCAATGTACATTTATACACTTCATCAAATCTCTTAACTAAGGTTACATGTTAATGGGTTCGCTACTTCATTTTCCGTTTTGGTTCTTATTGCATGGTTCTACGAGTATTCATTCTCCTTTGATAATTCCAGTGATTCTTCGGAATTCGTGGCATATGCTCTACATCTTCTACGTATATTAATATTACGTATTCGCAATAAAAATGACTTACAAACCGTGCCATGTAACAGAAAACTGTCGGCAACTATGTATTACGAAGAAAACAAATGTAATATACGAAATATTGATTTAAAATTTATCATCGGTGCACACAAACAGTGGCACATCTCAGAAATTGTCATTTTGTATTAAAACGGTTTTATCCTTTGTGTTTTCTTGTGTACCAAGGTTTGGTTTACCAAAACAATTCTTTCATAATTTTGCGATGAGCAGAATGACTTTCCATGTGGAGAATGAAAAGATGGCGTAGATTGATCGCCTCTCAATTAATCCAGACAAATGCAACGCCTGGCGAGCGCTATGCTAGAGCTTCGAATAATTTCCGCGAGCCGTGTGCACAGCTGACTTTCTTTATCTTTGACACACCTGCATTAATGAATGTTGAAGGATTTATCATCTCATGGATAATAGTGTATGGTGTGGCGATAACGAATAATTAATGAAATTGTGCTAATCTGGTAGGGGTTGATTGTGCACCAGCAGGAAGGTGCGAGTAATAAAGTGCA
>BOPP01000062.1:4264593-4280693 GCA_017312745.1 Gryllus bimaculatus
AGGGTGGGATGGTGCGGGGTGGAGTGGTGCGGGGCGGGGCGCGGCCTTTGAGCGACTCTTTTCTGCGCGGCCGACTCCGCCTCTCCCAAAGGGTTTCCGGTTCAGCAGAGCCGCCGCCGCAACAACCGCCCACGCGCCCGGAAATTCGAGCGGTGGCGGGGGGAGGGGTGTGGTCGGAGCGACCGAGCGGAGGGAAGTCCGGACTGCTCTCGGGAAATGGCCTTTCCGGGCTCGCGACGCAGTTCAAATGGCGGTGGCGGGGTAATAGAATGTGCCGGCCGCCTGAGCGAATTATGACCTGTTGGCAGCACTGGGAGTGTGCTTTATTCAGCCATTTTTCGTCGTAGTGTTTGAGAACCATTTTAATGGTCAATTTGTCTTGTTTGTAGGTTCGCTTCAGCGCTAATTTTGTGTCGGGGTTGTTTTAGTGTGGGTTATCATTTATATTTTAAAGTAGATCAGATATTCAGGTCTAAAACATAAAAATACTGTGCAATATTTGTATGTCTTTGGAAAATATCTGTATTAACGAGGGGATTAATATAAGAAAAGGTAATTTAAAAAAATGTTTGTTTAGCATTATCAAAATTACACTAGTCTGAAACTAGATATGGATAAATAATAATGTTTTGAAAGCGCAGATAAAATATTTTAATTGACTGCCTATCCAAAACAGCGGAATATGTTTTTCCATTTTAAAAAATGAAATAGGAAATGAAAAAAGCATTTTAATCTGTGGAGGTTCTTGGATAATGGCAGAGATGTACCACAAATACCATGTAATTGAGTAGGTCAAAGAAATTAAGATAAAAAAATATTAGAAAGGTTTCTGCGATCTGGCAGCTCAGATGTGTAGCGAAGAAGAGAAAGAAAAGAAAACTTAGCATCGGAGTAGAGCTGGCAGCAACGCGCGCGAGAGAAGCGGCAGTGCAGCTGCGTGGAGGTGGAGGTGGAGGTGGACGTGGCCGAGGGCGTGTCGTGTGCCGTTGATTGGATCCGCTGCATCTGCCTTTCTTCCCTAATCCGCCCCCAAGGAGGCTTCCACCGTCGCATGTCGCGCGCCAGCTGCGACGGCCAGCCCCGCCCCGCCCCGCGGCGCAGGTGGGCCGTTAATGCGACACGCGCTGCCCGGCACGCGTTCGCCCACTCCTCTGGACTCGACTCGACTCGGCGGAAAGCAGACGCCGCCCCGCAGCTCCTCAAACTACTCGAACTATATAAAGAAAGTAATACTTAAATCCGTGTAAATCTTCAGATAGTAACAAAAGAATTGCATACAGAAGTAAATATCATTTTTGGCTTCTCATTCGTAAAATTAGTATTGTGGTCAGTTGGCATTTACAATGAAATAATTATATGAGTCGTCATTGCGAACAATATTGTAATAAACTATTGTTGGAAATGACGACTCGTATAATTATCATTTTCATTCATAAACTTATATTGTAAAATTTTGTTCATTTGTAGCCTCATTAGGGCTACGGAATAGTAACCGAAACGTCACAAATTTCATTTAATTAAACAAATTTAAATATAATTATGGAAAAAATTTGATGTAGTGTTTTATTTGTGGTTGTCAGAAATTGAATGGGACAGGAAAACATATATTTGTCATGTACAATAGTTGTCTATGCATATATACTTTCAATGAACTTTTGGCTTCAATACTTTTGAGAAAACTAAATTTATTTTACATCAATTCATCTTATACACATATCACTCTTTACAGTACTGTATATCATTTTTTTGCGTTTGGAAATTATTTTAAAAAAAATACTATGTATTTGAATTTGAGGGTCGGATTAATCCGACTTTTGCTAGCTAGCGGAGATTCCAGACCTGGGCCATGTTTATATTTCTTATACACGCCTGGGAGAGACATGTGGCGAGAAGGACCATATCTAGCACGACCTGCCGGAGCGTTTCTTTCGTCACACAGCTATAGAAACTGAGGAACTTTAATGGAAAGCTACAGCTTGATGTTTCCCGACCGCGATCGCACCACGGAAAGCTATCATGCCGTCCATGAGGCACCCGAGGGACTTCCTTTCTTTTTAGCTGAAAGAAGAAATGTGTTTATAAAAATATATATTTATATGCTCTTTAAAATTTAATTTTTCTTCACAGTTGATATTGGAATGTAACACTTTGTCTTTGGTTGAGAAATTAACGACTCCACTCTGGGTTCATACGTTAGTTACCTAAGTTGCATTGCTGTAGGTTTTTTCTTGTGTACCAAAGGCGGTTTTTTCATTGACACAAATAGAAAGTAGCCGGTCCGAATGGCGGAGATCGCTAAGGCAGTAGTGCCTTAGTGATCTCGGGCCGAAGGATCGCGGGTTCGAGTTCCGCCTCGGGCATGGTTGTATTGTGTTCGTCCTTTCATCCCCCAATCATCATCATATCGTGTCATCCTCATAGTTACCATACCGATACACGCAATATGCTGATGAACTAGTAGTTGATGCGACCTTAATTAACTAAAAAAAAAGTAAACTTCAGTTGATAATTAGGTAACTCTTTTCTTGCATTCCTCTCTTTATGAGAGAAAATGTGTATTTAACAAATTATTATCTCAAACTTAATTTTTAAAAAAATGAGTAAATTTAACTATATGCAGATTTAATGAAGTGATCTTTTGAAGGATGTATATTTTACGGATTGTTTCTGACATCCCTTAGTTTCATGTAAGTGGAGGCCTGTGTTTACTTATATCAAACTCCTGACAAGAGAATCAATCGCAACGTATCCACTCATAAATCGTGAATCGTTATCTTAGATCTTCACTAAAAAGCACCAGAAAATGCTAGTAAGAAGCTGTATTTATCCGATACCAATATTGTTTTCGTGGTCATAAATGCATTTTATTGACAATAAAACGGAAGGTAAATCAAATTATTTATAAGTAAATGAAAAGTGATCGAATTAAACTTGATGAAAAGGCCTTCAAAGCGCATAACCCTTCATATAATTCAGAAACTGCTTTCCTAGCAACAAGCTAAAGCATCCCCACGTCGATGATTCACGAAAGGCCTGGGCGTTGCGCGGCGATTCCATCGTGCTGACGTGGGTGTAGGAGGCCAGAGGTCACCGTTGACCTTTCCACCGCGCGCACCAGTACTTAACGCAAGCGCCGGCGCCGCGCCGGGCACTGAAACCCTGAAGCTGACGGAGACGGCGTACGCGCGAAGCCACGGGCGACTTGGTCATGGGCGCGGACACGAGGGTAGGTACGACCGCTGCGGTATTTTAGAACACATACTCACCTCAGTCTTCCAGGAATGTTTTAAAATTAAAAATGTTACTTTTAGGGAGTTAATAAATGTTGACATGGACAACTGTAGCTTCTGATTGAATGGAGTTAATTTGTCTATATTTGGCTAAAACTTAATCTAATAATATATTTGATTCAAATTGTGTAACATCATAAAAATTGAATAATAGAGACTAAGTTAAAACTAAGAATGATAACAAAATTTTAATTTGAATACGACTTCATCTTCATATTGATTGTTTCATATAAATAAGATCAAGTTAACGAGATGAAACTACGTAGTTATATTTTGACACCAGCCGATCCGGCGATTAGTCTGCGCTTTCATTATTAATCGGAAAAAAGTTTGAAAGAGGAATTATAATAAAAAATAAAATGCTTATTAAGTTCGTTTAAAGTTTGTAATATTTTCGGCGTTTAACAAAAAACCCACGTAGTTGGATAAGGGAGTCATGCAGTGTACCGATTAAAAGACTTGCTGCGAAGAGTCGCAGATTCGAATATCTTTATGGGCGAGCGCTTGTCCATTACCTTTGGCAAAATTGCTCTTTACTCATCGTTTACTGAGCTGTCTGCTGAAACTATCACACACACGACGTTTTGTACGGTTTAGTAGATTTCTTTGAGAAGCATTAAAAATCAAATTTAGAGGTGCTCAGACTGTTAGAGCTGAATTGTAATTTTTTACTTGGAAAACCCAAATTACTCAGATAAAGAAAAATGAAATATTAATTTATTTGGAATCTTGAGCAAGTGGTAATCTTCTTTACCACTGTTGCACACAACAGAACAACACAAATTAGTGACAGCAAATATTTAATGTCCTAGAAGAGTGGTGGACAGACACGAGAAAGTTAAATAAGATAAGATTTCCTATTTTAAATATACTGAGATACATAAAGTCAATAATATTCGTATTTTCAGTGTACATCAGGAAGTTTCCGAATAGCTTGGGATTGAAAAATTGCAATGAGTAAGCCGGCTAAGTTTTGTTTACATGTCGCAGACGCTTGTTGTAATCCATGACCATTCACTGAAACTGTGACACAAGAGATAAGCGCTTTGTTCTTTTATGAAAAGAGCAGAAACATCTCGAAAGTATTTAAACTGTCAGTAAGATAAAGAATTACCCTCCGTCAATTGAATGTGTGATCGAGAGAACCTAGAGAAATAGTGTCATATTCTGCTATGCACGATCGCTTCACACCCAGTCCACATCAAAGAAAAGAATTTAATGAAGACTTTAGCAAACATCAATTTTTTCAATAAATATTTAATATAATGTTTAATGTAAGGATATATTTTATAAGATATATACTGTAAAAGTTTATAGGAATACAAGTCAAAAATAATCAAGGCTCCAGAGCTGTTCAGTCCCTACTTGCAATGTTTCATCATAAATTTCGTTATGGTGGAAAATTTTATTGTTAAAAATACAGATAACACTTAGAGAAAATAATTAAGTGGAAAAATTCAAAAATATTGTCCATTTATTTATTTTTACGTAATTGAAAAACTCTGATGAGTCCGTTGTTGTAAAGTCACGTTCACTACCACCAATATTATACAATATTTTTAAAGTATCATCTTCGACCATATCACTCAAAGAGTGTCTATAATTTTATTTGTAGCATTTTCTGACATCATCTGAGACAACATTAATAATTTAGAACTTACCTCTCTCAGGGGATTTGTTTGAAGGCTTTCATTGCAAGCAGGTAGCTGAGACATTATTGCATCATTTGTATATTAACTCCAGAGCGAGGGAACGTCAGTTTCTGCTAACCACTGAAACACTATCATGCTCTCAGCCTTCCATCTCCAGCGCCTGAGAACACGTGTGTCAAGCTGGTTCATACACCACACGCGACTCTCCCGTTTCATCTCGCTGGCGCTGGAGCGGTATCGATTTTCAACTGCTCGATCGTGTATCGAACCTCATTCCGTTCGCCCCGACCTCATTCTGTTCGTAACTGGAGAGGGCCGAAAACGATTTGGGCAACGGGGCGGGCGGCGGGCCGCGGGTCGAGGAGCGCAGTTCCACGGCAGCTGCGACGAAACATGCTGCGCCTCGCGGCCCAGGTGACCGTCATGCCCCCGCAGCCAACCTCGCCGCCGAGAGCCGCTTTTTGCCGCGGCGTTGCATTCTCTCGCTCACAGCCCACGAGTACTTCGCTGCTTCGAGAAGCAAATGTGCCCTTGAAGATAAATTTATTTTAGGGTCGGCTCAAGGTACTATTAAACCTGTGAACATGTTTGGGTACTCGCTACTAATATTAAATTACGAGCAAATTTAAAGGTTAAACTCCATTAACTTGCAGTAAAAAGTAGTGTTATTGAAGTTGAAACATTTCGGTTGAACTTCGCTTTGCTAATGAATACGCCTCTGGTACTTCGTGTACTTGGATATAATCCATTCTGCCTGTTTAAATTCTGCTGAGAATTATTCAACTCAATGGATGAAGTTCGTTTCCGCTGAATGTCGCTTTGTCAATGTTTTCTTCCTTTTTTTTTTGATCGTTGGGTTCAGTATCTGCTCGAGAGAGTATATCCGTCTCTAGTCATGTACTCGCATCGTAGTCACCAGGTATTTGCAAGTCATCATGTACATTTTCACTCCATCTTCTCACTATAAAAACTCTGCTCGGCCGGTCCACCACCTCGGACAGGGCCTTGGGCTCGCGTCTTTCCTTTGCAGTGTCGTCGCTTCTTTCTCCTGTTTCATTAACTATTTAACGTCATTATTACAACGTCGATTCTTCGCTTTCGGCGTGTGCAGTTTCCTTCTTTTCTTATTTCATTTCACTTCTTTCTATTTCACCTCATGCACATATCTTGTTCTAATAAATTATATAATAACAACGCCACATACTTGTTACGATTTGTTATGAATTGACTTACATGGTACATGGTACATATCATGTTATAATAATTTAATAACGAAAACAATACATTACAGTAAGGGTTACTGGAAACGATTTTTTTTTAAAAAACTTCATTACTATCATACAATGGAAAATGTGTTCAAGGACCTCTAAACTCTCTTGGTGGTCTAACCTCTGGATTTTCCGATTCACCGGTGTATTTCGCCAACAAGCCTATTCCTTTTATTTCCGTTAGCGCTTCGATCTCAGATGTACTCTCACCAGCATCCACATGGCAAAACCTTCCGCATTCTTCGCACGCATCCATCAATTTTTTATCCTCTTTTTTTTCTTTTTTTCTTTTTTTTGCTTTCGTGCGACACGTTCGTGTCTCTCCGCCGCGTCGAGTCCGCCGTCGCGTCGTCTCTGCTGCGCGGCGAGGGCCGCGACCGGCTTGGCCGGCGAGGCGTGGAGGCGGCGGGGGCGGGGCCGGGGGCGGCAGCGCCGGTGTTCTGTTTCCCGCGCCGCGCTGCCGCCCGCGCGGAAGGTTGCCAGCCCGAACCCAACCGCGACCCGCGCCGCCAGCTCCCCGCCCCGTCGCCCCTTGCTCACTCACCCCCGCCCCGCCCATAGCGCCTCCCCGCCCGCCCCCGGCCGCGGCTGACACCAGCCCGCTCCGCCCCGCTCTGCCCCGCCCGCCCCGCCCCGCCCCCGCCCCGCTCCGCCCGCGCCACGCCCCGCCGCCCCGCCGCACCGCCCGCCCCGCCCCGCTCTGCATGCCCTGCCCCCCGCCGCCCACGACGCTAATCGCCCCGCCCGCCCGCCCCGCCGCCCCTCCGCACCGCCTCCGCCCCGCTCCGCCCGCTCCGCTCCGCCCCGCACGCCGCCCGCCCCGCCACCGCCCCGCCCCGCCCCGCCCCGCCCCGCCCCGTTCCGCCCCACTCCGCGCAGCTGCCGGGGACGCGCGGGGCACTGCGCAATTGAAATGGGGACCGCGGTTGCAATGAGGTTCGCGTCTTGCGCCTTGATTACATTTTAATGCGCACGTTTCGTGTCGCGATTAGCGCTGCTGAAGTCGAGGGTTTTGAAGAAGGCTAGTTCCATAATTTGTCCCACCTCTACCGAAGGCGTGGCTGGTATTACTAATGCCTTAAAGAACAGGTTGAACTATCGTCTTACTTAGTCTTAGACTTTTTGTAGTATTGATTGGGAAAGGTTTGCAATTACATTTAATTATTTGAGGATCCACTCCCTGACAGCGGCCTTCACAATATTACTTGGAGAATACAATGTATCCACTCGACGTTTTGAAAATATTAATTCCTACAATTTTCTAGTAAATTTCAATCCTCTTATTATATCCTAGTATTCAGAAACATATTTTTATTTCATCTCAATAAACGTTTTAGTACGCAAATCTTGTGAAGACTACAGAGAACAAAAAAACTGATTTCTTATAATTGCATATTTATATCTGGATATTTTTTTAAAATTCCGTTGTTTTAATTGAAGCAGAGAATGTTCAAAGTAAATTAAAGCTGAAGAACATTGACATACAATACGGAAACAAATTGTATTACTGCTACGTGGATTTTGAACTTCCAAACCACTGACTCTACCACTACGTGTATATCATCACACAATGTTATATTTGGCGAAACAATTTTCTCTTACATATCTGATCTATGTGACAACACGCGGTTTCGTGTTCTCTTCTCATTATTTCCGTTCCGGCTCGTTAATGACCCTCAGTTCAAAGAATGTAGACGAACATAGCATTTTAGTCCAGTGATGTCCCTCTAATCACATTTCCTTTCATTGCTACGTGAACATAAGGATCACCGTAAATAAATCCGGTTGTATTCCATCGCGATGTCGTGAGCCTCTTAAGGGCCTTCACAATGCAAACTTTAACATAAGCAAAACGCATAGACGTAAACATTAACATAAGTGATCGACTGAAGTATTCACAATGTCTAACAAAAACGTAAGCAAAATAAGAGTTTCTATTGGGTGTGAGACATTCTGGTTTTCTATTCTTTGGATGTGAGGATCGATTTCGAGGTATGGACTGTGCCCATGGCCCACATGGCGTTGTTCGTCTATCGACTTCAATCACATTTCGATACTCGATTTTGAGTTAACGTACTGTGATTGGTTCATTTCTTATGTTTTACGTAAGCATAAGCACAGAAGCTTGAAGCTTGCAAGCTTTTAAGTTAACGTCTTACGTGTTATGCTTATGCGAACGCATTGTGAGTGAGTCCGCTTATGGATGTAGTCTTAACTTTAATGTTAACGCTATGCTTATGCTTATGTTTGCATTGTGAATGGGCCTTTACTCCATCGCTGGTCCCCAAATTCCGCGCGCGCCGCCGCCTGTGGGCTGGGGCGATGGTGCTGGGCAGCGGATCCGTAACCGGAGAGGAGGCGCCCGCTCTTTGATGCCAGCGGTGCGTCAGCCCCATCGCCCGCGGGCGACGTAAGCCATCGCATTCCGAACCCACATCACATTTTCCTTGCTTCATACCCCGGACCCAGCGCTAGACGCCGAGCGGTCTGACTGCTACCCCATTGATCGCCCGTCGGACCTTAGTGGCGTTTAATCGGAATCATAAATCACTCTGAATCGCAATTGAATGGTTTATTTCAGGAACAACATGAGGTTTTTTTTCTTTTCTTTTTTTTCTATTTTGACTTCTTAGTCCAGTCACATTCTCTGGAAGTACTCGAACATGCATTGTTTAAGGCTGATTTACTGTATGTCAGGCGATTGTGGAAAGTTTTTAGAACAGACCTTCTTAAGACTTGACTCATTGTTTGTGGTATATAGCCTCCGTAGGAGTTTAGTTTGTCGAAACCGATAAGTTAATTTTCACTGCTTTCGTTGTTTCTCAAATAATCTATTCAATTAGAAAGCTACTTTCAACTATCATGTTCTGATTCGTACAACCCTTTCGGGCTACTTACTATGAGAAGAAATGACGCATGGATGGGTGATGAAATATTGTATGACGAAAGAGTGATGAGTATCAGGGGAAACGGAGTAGATCTGTCGCGAATCCTCTTTGTCCACCACAAATTCCACATGGCCGACTGAGAATTGAACAGCCGATTCAAGCGGTGAAGACTGACTCGCTACACAAGGACGCCCGCATATACGCCTCGCTTGCATGTTTGCTTTATGTGAATAAAGGACGAATATTATTTGTTTGATTGTTGTTGATCTTTGTGGCGATGAATAGCTTTACGACATTCTGGAGCGTATTGAGAAGAAAACAATACGATGCTGACGATTTTATGGAAATAAAGTGATTTCTTTTCGCCTTGGTGGTTTGTAAAACCTTAAACCTTATTAAGGGATTCGAAACCACGACTTTACGATCCTTATAGAGTACTGCGTCTTCCGCAGAAGTCAGCGCGATGTCATGTCTGTGTATAATTCAAAAATTGTTAGAATTCCAATTAAGTTTTCCCCCTCAAAAATCAATATTTAAATGTTGTTTCATGATATTTTGTAAAAATTACACTGAGATACTTCGAAAGTATATTTTATTACTTGTAAAGAGTATATTCAAGTATATAAATTCAAAAATTCGAAAATGGAAAGCATTCAGTTTCGTCCCAAACAAGCAGGATAAATTTACGAGTTCTAAATTTTAATTTCAGTGATATTTTCATCTTTCAAAGCAAATTTGCCAAAGGCAAATTGTGACAAGCTGGTATAATTTAAGGCCTTAATTATTATATAAGTAAAATTGCAGTGATTTAAGTTATATTTTTAAATGTACACGTATTTGTTAATTGCCAATTTGAATAAGGCTTTTGCAATAATTTAAAAATTATTTACAGTTTTTGTTTTCATTTTGTATGACGAAACTTCAGTAGGCAATTTCCTCAACCAGCCTTCTTTGTCTTACGCTTCCTTCTCGATTCGCATGATTCTTGTGCCGATCGCTCAGTCTATTTTGACCCTTGGACTTTCTCCCGCCGTGTCCGTCGCAGCAATATTAGAAACATTCCTAAGAACTCGTCCACACGTAGCCCACGCGACGCCACTAAACGTCACTGGACACTGAGCCGCCTGAAAAATAAGAAAAGAAAAAAGAAACATCGTTGCTACAAAGCATGCAAGATTGTATAGTCTGTGCTTGCGGAATTATTAAAATGTAAATGATGAAATTTAATCTGAGTAGACCCTTGACCATGTATGAAATGTTTCCATTTTTTACTTTCCTTACGGAATAATCCTTCCGAATCATTGTTCTTCCATGGTGCTGGACAATTCTAAATATTTTTCTTTCTTTATTGCGTGTTCGCCTGCCTGCTAGGATACATTTGAACTGTTAAAAAAAGGAAAAAAAACATCAAAATCATTATGCATCTAAAAAATAAATATTTCCTGAAGAAGCAATCAAGTTCATGTATTTTATGGATCAAATTAATGTTACTGAATAGTTGCGAGTAATTGCACGATTACATGTATATACGTCTTCTAATCTGTTGAACTTTAAAAGTTATTAAAGTGGTTACTGCAGTCTTGCTCTCGCAATGCCACAACTACAACTTCAGCACTTCAATCGATCACTTGCTTAATCACCAATCGATTCAACAAATGTCTTTTGCAAAAAGGCGAAATTTGATTATTGTAACTTAATTTAAGTAAGCAGTATGCACAATACTGAATGATTCTTCTGACATTTAGATCATTTCATTCATGTAGAATTCTAAACGCCTCAAATTCTTGTTATGTAACAATAAAGTCATAAATTAGTAAAACTATAGAATCAAATATACTCTCAATGAGCAGCACAATCTCTTCGATATTCCCATTACTATTATATTGAAGAAACTGTTGTGTTTGAAATTCTATCGCTGTCATTCCCAAGCAAGCCACTTCCTTTAAATTCCAATTGCTTGTTGGTATTTCTTTTCGGTATATGCGGAGAGTAAGGGCACCAAATTCCTGTTCAAATTCAGGGAATGATAAAAAAGTAATAAGCCTAGTACTTTCTTGGGTGGAATTCAAACCGAACTTTAACGAGGGAGTGAGAAAATAAAGTATGCCAAACTTCTCAACGATTCTTTCTCGATGATCATAACATGAAATATTGAAATTAATTTGTTTAACCTAAATTCCCTTACCAAGGGCGGTTAAAGACTCGAGCTGTAACCGCCTCAACTTCGCCACCTGAATGTAGAAGTAGTTGTATTCAGTTTTTGCTCAGACTCGGAATTAAAGAGTTATTAAAGACCGATTTTCACACATTCAGCCAACTAGCGCTCTATATAGCGCCAGGCGGAAAGGAAGGGTCCGGTCATTAGCGACGCATGCACGGCTCAAAGCGCCCTTGGCTTGTCTTACTTCTTCGGTTGGGCGCAATCAATTCTTGGCGTGAAGCTGTTAAACTCGCCCCCGCCTCCGACCCCGCCCCTGCCCTTGTCGAATCGGCGTTGATGCAGGCCCTGTAAAGGAGACAGGCCGCCGCCCCAACCCCGCCCTCTTCTCCCTCGAGCGTCTCAACTGGCGGCGGCGCCGCCCCCGGACGCGGCCCCCGGAGAATTACGACGCGTCCACTTAAGATATGTCAGTCGCCATTCTTCCGAGGTGCGTTGGCAAATAATGGGAGATGTCGGATCAAGCCTTATTAGAATTTGTTTATTCAAAATATTAGTATATATTCAGGCAAGAAAAAGTTATGCTTAACTTTTTCATTTGTCGTAACTTAAATGGTTCTTGAAAATTGATGTGGCCTTTCAAAGTATCGGTTGTTCGAGAGTGACAGGCTCGGAATTTAGATTGAGACTGCAGAGAGCGTTCGCCCCAGGGTCTCTCACACATTTGAACCCTTATAAAAATCGATGGAAAAAAAAACTCACAAAGCAGTTGATGGAAAATGTCGTCGTGACTTGGTGTCAGTGCCGTAAAATGATCTGACTGTTGTTGCTCTTCACACTAAATATATACTCTATTATATTGCCCCCTCCCTTTTGTTAATCGGCCCTGGTACATTTAGTCGTCCGTTAGTCTATTTTTCTTTAACGAAAAAAAATATGAAATTGACTATAGTTTTCAAGATCTATAGAGATTTTCTCATGTAGTTCAAATCCTTCTTCACTTCCCCTTCGACGTTTTCTGTCAAGACTCTCCATGAGTATGAGGCGGGCTTGTGAATATCACGTACAAAATGGAGTCAATAAATTTACAGAACCTATTTGCGAAGACTTTTCTATTAAGTAAACGCTAACATGACCAACTACGTTTAAGTTAAAAAGTTTAAAAAATCATTAAATGAGTCCATGCATCCGAGAGTCAATGTAAATGTTATCTGTATTAGAAAAGAGACGTTCTATAACAATCATAATTTTTAGAAAGGGAAGAAATTTGCTTAGAAATATATAAGTTGTTTATCTTTTACTCGTAGAAAGTTTACAAAAATAGTTAACAATATTAAAACAGCCATTGTATGGAATGAAATAATAAAGTCTTGACAGTTAAATAAACTTCTCCGACCTTTTTTCTGCAAAATAATATTTTAGATTTGTGTCTTTTCATGTGTACCGACGACGTATGCGTAATGATTTGATTATAGTAATTTTTAAATCGTTAATGAAATTATTAAAATTATTTTTCAGAAATAAGAATTGCATTAATTACTTTCTCTTTCCGGAAGTGCACTTGAACGAATTTCTGGCCAAACTGAGCAGGAACAGAAAAAAATATAACCAAAATGTATACTCTCATGTAAGGAATTCAAACGCGAACTTGAGCGGAGTAAGAAACTGAAATATACGATACTCTTCGCCTTTTTACCATGCCTTTGGCGATGCCTGATATTTTTAACTTAAATATTGAAATTACTTACAAATTACCTAAATTCACTTACCATCTGGTTTAAAAGTTGCAAGGTCCACTTGGAAACAGGTTAAGAAATAGCATGCGTGACATTTTCCAATGTGTTATATGTAAAAGCAAGGAATTTACCCATGCTTGCTTACTGGCAATCCACGTTTCGTCTTACAGGAAAGCATTGTCAATTATCGTATATTAATTCACCATAGTAATAAACTTTCAGATGAAACTTCGGGAAATAAAGTGTTTGCATGAAGTTTTTCAGTTTTACTTTATATTATTATTTTATCAGCCAACTATCATGGCGAGTATTGAGACAAAATTAGAATATCTATTTCGTCGAATGCAGTTTGGTGCTAGTAGTATTAAGGGTATTTTAATATACGTCTCTGAAGAAAATAAACTAATCTCGGAGGGTATGTGAATTTACGTCAATATAATTAACACGTGTGAAAAGTAAATCTGCTTAACAGTCTTAGATTACCAGAGACTTCACGTTTAAGATTATCTTGCAACAAGCATGCCAACTTTCCTTGTACATAATCCCTTCAGTGAGCTCGAAAACACTGGATTATCTCTTCTCTTCATAATATTTATACAATCAACGTGATTCGATGCGCGAGTTTCGATGCAATGTGTCAAAATCTCTTTCACAAGTTTGTTGTTGATATTTTTAAAAGAAATATATGGAAATTGATCCATTGTATGGGAATATCTGTGAATCATATGTATTTTTAATGCATTGAAATTTGTATTCAAATGGAAATTGAAAGAGGGCTACTCTTTGGTATCATTTAAGTAATTCTTACGTCTGTATAGCCATACTTGGGATGGTAGATAGGCAATAATTATGGTAATGATATTCTTTGGGGCAATCGTGAAATTCAAAGAAGGGAATTGAAGTTAAGGAAACCGCCGTATGCCTAGTTTTTTCACCACAGATTTTATATAAATCATCTTGGGTTTTAGTATTTGGGAGTTGTTTAAAGGGAGTTGTCATTACCAACATTTTTATTTACTATAATAGCACCTTTTGAGGACCTCGACGGTAATGGTAGCTTTTAGCCACATATTGGGAATGCCAACAATACCATACCAATATTGGGCCCAGATAGGAACGGGTCAATTTTTTGAGGGGGAGGGCAATTTCGCAAAATGTTGATTATTGGCTTCAAATAAGAAAATAGAAGTATATTTGTAATGGGGATACTGGTTTGGATTTGATTACCCACACACACACACACACACACACAAACACACACACACAATATAATATATAATATTGTATATATATATATATATATATATATATAATATATTATGTTATATTGATATATATATATATTTGTTTGAAGAAAATAAAATCACTACAAAATGGCTTCGTGCGGGGGGCATGACCACAGCTCCCCTCCCCCATCCTTGTTCCACCAATGACTCAGACGGAAAGCTAGCGGCCTTGGCGCGCTATGCTTAGGGTGCCTGAAGTAGGGCTCCATAAACATTGATATTCTCAGCAAACGAGTAAGGCGGCCGTGGCCTTTGCCCCTCGTGCTTCGCAGTCGGTGACCCAAATTAGAAACGTAATGTCCGCGAGGGCAGAGTGCCTTCCCATGGCGGATCCCAAGTGGATCGTTCCTCGCCCCTGCACACGACGGGGCCGGGAGGGGCCGCGAAGCGCGTAGATCGCGTTTACGAGGCGGGCGCTGCACTCGACGGTCGATTCCGCCCCCTCGGCTTCTCCTCCCAAGCACCGCCTTGCCGCCCCGCCGCCTCCCCCACCCGCTAGGCCCATTCCCATGCAAACATTAAACTAAGCATGGCATTAACATAAATAAGTAGGACTACGTCCACAAGCGGACTCATTCACAATGCGTTAAGCATAAGCATAACACGTGAGACAGTAACTTAAATGCTGACGTTTCTGTGCTTTTACTAGAAGGACAACAAGATGAACAATCCACCAGTACGGTGAACTTAAAAGAGAATCGAAGTAGTGAGTGAAGTCTATACACAAACTACCGCCATTGTGGGCCATGGGCAGAGGTCGATACTTCGACACTGATCCTCTCATGCCAACCATAAGTAAACTAGAAGTGCTCCCAGCCATAGAAACTCTTAATTTTGCTTACGTTTATATTAGACATTTCAGGTCTATCACTTATGTTATGTTACGTTCTCTGCGTTTATGCTTACGTTTACGTTTGCCATTATAATGGCATTTCCTCTTGTATGTACGCATTCCTGTTGCTTGTCGTGACGTTGTGTAATGGAGGATTACTACAAGAGGACCGCTTTACAGTTTACTTACTTGGCCCCTGCCGGCAATAACAACTACAAGTTACGTCCAGCACTTCTCTTGCGTTGTCATAACCTGCATTAAGTTCATTGTTCCCGGACCATGTCAATCTGTGTCCCTGTCTTATAGGTAATTCCTCTTTACACGTTCTCCCTTATTCCGCCTGTCCCATCCTTCCCTATCTTTCTTTCCTTCCGTTGTGATCCGTCCGTGGTTACCCGCCTCTTCCACTTGCGACCCGCCCCCGCGTCGTCTGTTCCGTCGGGAAGGGTGGGCGCGAAGCCCTCGCGACGACTCCAGCACGGTGGACGCGATCAGCAAGCCCTCTTCCGGGCGCGCTGTTCCTTGCCCCCTTCTTCACCGCCCTCGCACCTCCCGTCTCCTCTCGCGGCATCTTCCGCGCGCCACGCACGATCGCCCCGCCTCGGCCTCGCCTTCGCTCTCTTTCCACCTTCGCCTTTACTTCTTCGCTTCCCCTTCTCGCGCCTTTCCCCCCTTCGTGCGGTTTTCGTTTTCGCGCGGCCTCGCCGCCCCTTCGGCCCCCTCCACTTCCCCTCCCCTCCCTTCCTCAGCGCGGTCCGCACGGCGGCTAGTCGGCGCGCCCCCCTCCCACCGCCCCGGTCATCGTCTGCCGGGTTGTCTCGCTGTCCGCACGGCCTCGCCTTCCTCACCTCGGTCACTCGCTCGGCTCGCACCTGCGCGCCGCTCGCCTAGTTCTCCGCGCCCGCCGCCAGAGTGCGCGTCTTGTTCAGTGTGCACGAGTGATTCTTATGTGTGGCCGAACAATTCTCTATTTCCTTTTTTTTCCCGCCC
>BOPP01000062.1:4280718-4341058 GCA_017312745.1 Gryllus bimaculatus
GCGTTAAACTTCCATTAACATTGCCAGTAAAAAGTAGTGTTTATTGAAGTAAACATTTCGGGTTGAACTTCGCTTGCTAAGCAATACGCCTCTGGTCTTCGTTGTACGCGTTGATTATAATGCCATTCTGCCTGTTTAAATTCGCTGAGGAATTATTCAAACTCAATGATGCCAGTTTCCCGTTCCGCTGAATGTCGCTTTGTCAATGGTTTCTTTCTTTTTTTTTATCGTTGGTTCAGTATCTGCCTCGAGAGAGTATATTCCGTCTCTTAGTCATGTTACCCGCACCGGAGTCACCAGCGTATTTGCAAGTCGGCATTGTACAGTTTTCACTCCATCTTCTCACTATAAAAACTCTGCTCGGCCGGTCCACCACCTCGGACTGGCCTTTGCGCTCGCGTCTTCCTTTGCAGTGCCGTCGCTTTTCTTTCTCCTGTTTCATTAACTATCTAACGTCATTATTTCAACGTCGCATTCTTCGCTTCGGGCGTATGCAGTTTCCTTCTTTTCTTATTTCATTTCGCTTCTTTTCTATTTCACTTCATACAAAAATATATATAAAATCTAATAAATTTATATAATAACAACGTCCACATACGTGTTACGATTTGTTATTTGGAATTGACTTACATGGTTACATGGCTACATATCATGTTATAATAATTTAATAACGCAAAACAATACAACATAAGGGTACTGGAAACGATTTTTTTTAAAACCTTCATTACTATCATTACAATGGAAAATGTGTTCAAGGACCCTCTAAAACTCTCTTGGGTCTAAACTCTGGATTTTCCGATTCACCCGGTGATTTCGCCAACAACCTATTCCTTTTATTTTCCCGTTAGCGCTTCGAGCGCAGATGTACTCTCACCAGCATCCACATGGCAAAAACTGCCGCATTCTTCGCACGCATCCATCAATTTTTTATCCTCTTTTTTCTTCTTTTTTTCTTTTTTTTTGCTTTCGTGCGACACGTTCGTGTCTCTCCGCCGCGTCGAGTCCGCCGTCGCGTCTCTCCGCTGCGCGGCGGAGGGCCGCGCACCGCTTGGGCCGGCGAGAGCGTGGAGGCGCGGGGGCGGGGCCGGGGCGCAGCGCCGGTGTTCTGTTTCCGCGCCGCGCTGCCGCCCGCGCGGAAGGTTGCCAGCCCGAACCCAACCGCGACCCCCGCGCCGCCACGCCCCCGCCCTCGCCCCTGCTCACCACCCCCCGCCCCGCCCCACGCCTCCCCCCCCGCCCCGCCCCGCACCGCCCGCTCCGCCCCCGCTCTGCCCCGCCCGCCCCGCCCCGCCCCCGCCCCGCTCCGCCCCGCCACGCCCCGCTCCGCCCCGCCCGCAACCGCCCGCCCCGCCCCGCTCCGCCCTTGCCCCCCCGCCCCGCCCGCCCCGCCCGCCCCCCCGCCCCGCCCCGCACCGCACCGCCCCGCTCCGCCCGCCTCCGCTCCGCCCCGCACCGCCCCGCCACCGCCCCGCCCGCCCCGCCCCGCCCCGCCCCGCCCGCCACCGTTCCGCCCACGCCGCGAGCTGCCGGGGACGCGCGGGGCACTGCGCCAAATTGAAATGGGACCGCGGTTGCAATGAGGTTCGCGTCTTGGCGCCTTGATTAACATTTTAATGCGACCGTTTCGGGTTGTCAGCGATTTAGCGCTTGCTGAAGTCGAGGGTTTTGAAAGAAGGCTAGTTCCATAATTGTCCCACCTCTACCGAAGGCGTGGCTGGTATTACTAATGCCTTAAAGAAACAGGTTAACTATCGTCTTACTTAGTCTTAGACTTTTTGTAGTATTGATTAGGAAAGGTTTGCAATTACATTTAATTATTTAGGATCCCACTTCCCTGACAGCGGCCCTTCACAATATTACTTGGGGAATACAAATGTATCCCACTCGACGTTTTGAAAATATTTAATTCCTACAATTTCTAGTAAATTTCAATCCTCTTATTTATATCCTAGTATTCAGAAACATATTTTTATTTCATCTCAATAAACGTTTAGCCTACGCAAATCTTGTGAAGACTACAGAGAACAAAAAAACTTGATTTCTTATAATTGCATTATTATATCTGGCATATTTTTTTAAAATTCCAGTTGTTTGAATTTGAAGCAGAGAATGTTCAAAGTTAAATTAAAGCTGAAGAACATTGACATACAATACGGAAACAAATTGTTATTCTAACTACGTGGATATTTGAAACTTCCAAACCACTGACGCTACCACACGTGTTATATCATTCACACAATGTTATATTTGGCAAACCAAAATTTTCTGCTTACTATCTGATCTATGTGACACACGCGTTTCGTGTTCTCTTCTATTATTGCCGTTCCGGCTCGTTAATGACCTCAGTTCAAAGAATGTAGACGAACATATGCATTTTAGTCCAGTGATGTCCCTCTAATCACAGTTTCCTTTCATGCTACGTGAACATAAGGATTTCACCGCTAAATAAATCCGTTTATTCCATCCGCGATGTCGTGAGCCTACTTAAGGGCCTTCACAATGCAAACTTTAACATAAGCAAAACGCATAGACGTAAACATTAACATAAGTGATCGATGAAGTATTTCACAATGTTTCTAACAAAAACGTAAGCAAAAATAAGAGTTTCTATTGGTCGTGGTGAGACATTCTGGTTTTCCTATTCTTTGGATTGAGTATCAGTCGAGGTATGGACTGTGCCATGGCCCACATGGCGTTGTTCGTCTATTCGACTTCAATCACATTTCGATACTCGATTTTGAGTTAACTACTTGTTGATTGGTTCATTCTTAATGTTTACGTAAAGCATTTAAGCACAGAAGCTTGAAAGCCTTGCAAGCTTTTAAGGTAACGTCTGTACGTGTTTATGCCTTAGCGAACGGCCCATTGTGAGTGAGTCCGCTTATGGATGTAGTCTTAACTTTAATGTTAACGGCTATGCTTTATGCTTATGTTTGGCATTGTGAATGGGCCTTTTACTCATCGCTGGGTCCCCAAAATTCCGCATGCGCGCCGCCGCCTGTGGGCTGGAGGCGATGTGCTGCGGCAGCGGATCCGTAACCGGAGAGGAGGCGCCCCTCTTTGATGCCAGCCGGTGCGTCAGCCCATCGCCCGCGGGCGACGTAGATCGCATTCCAGCCGAACACACACATCACAGTTTTCCTTGCTTCATTACCCGACCAGCGCTTAGAACGCCGAGGGTCTGGACTGCTACCCCCACTGATCGCCCGTACGGACCTTATGGCGTTTAATCGAAATCATAAAATCCACTCTGAATTCCCAATGAATGGTTTATTTCACCCGGAACAACATGAGGTTTTTTTCTTTTTCTTTTTTTTCTATTTTGAGACTTCTTAAGTCCAGGTCACATTTCCTCTGAGAAGTACGTCGAACATGCATTAGTATAATAAGGCTGATTTACTGTATGTTCAGGCGATTGTGGAAAGTTTTTTTAGAACAGACCTTCTTAAGACTGACATTGTTTGTGTATATACCTCTCGTAGGAGTTTAGTTTGTCGAAACCATAAGTAATTTTCACTGCTTTCGTTGTTTCTCAAATAATCTATTCAATTAGAAAAGCTACTGTTCCAAACTAATCAAGTCTGATTCGTACAACCCTTTCGGGCTACTTACATGCAGAAAGAAATGACGCATGATTGGTGATGAATATTGTAATGACGAAAGATTGATGAGTATCAGGGAAAACGCGAGTAGATCTGTCGCGAATCCTCTTGTCCACCACAAATTCACATGGCCGACTGAGAATTAACGCCGATTCAAGCGGTGAAGACTGACTGCGCTACACCAAAGGCGCCCGCTATATACGCTCGCATTGCATGTTTGCTTTTAGTGAATAAAGGACGAATATTATTTGTTTGATTGTTGGTTTGATCTTTGTGGCATGAAAGCTTTAACGACCATTCTGGAGCGTATATGAAGAAGAAAACAAGTGACGATGCTGACGATTTTATTGGAATAAAGTGTGATTTCTTTTCGCCTTGGTGGTTGTAAAACCTTAAACCTTATTAAGGGATTCGAAACCACGGACTTTACGATCCTTATAGAGTACTGCGTTGCTTCCGCAGAATCAGCGCATGTCATGTCTGTGTATAATTCAAAATTGTAGAATTCCAATTAAGTTTTCCCCCTCAAAAATCAATAATTTAAAATGTTTGTTCATGATATTTTGTAAAAATTACACTGAGATACTTCGAAAGTATTGTTTATTACTTGTAAAGAGTATATTCAAGTAATAAATTCAAAAAATTCGAAAAGGGAAAGCATTCAGTTTCCCCAAAACAAGCATGATAAATTACGAGCTTCTAAATTAATTTCAGTGCATATTTTCATCTTTCAAAGCAAATTTGCCAAAGGCAAATTGTGACAAGCTGGTTATAATTTAAGCCTAATTATTATATAAGTAAAATGCAGTGATTTAAAGTTATATTTCTTAAATGTACACGTATTTGTTAATTGCAATTTGATATAATGGCTTTATGAATAATTTAAAATTATTTACAGTTTTTGTTTTCATTTTGTATGACGAAAACTTCAGTAGCAATTTCCTCAACCAGCCTTCTTTTCTTACGCTTCCTTCTCGATTCGCATGATTTCTTGTGCCGATCGCTCTAGTCTATTTTTGACCTTGTGACTTCTCCCGCCGGTGCCGTCCGCTAGCAATATTAGACAAACATTCCTAAGAACTCGTCCACACGTAGCCCACGCGACGCCACTAAACGTCACGTGGACACTGAGCCGCCTGAAAAATAAGAAAAGAAAAAGAAACATCGTTTGCTACAAGCATGCAAGATTGTTATAGTCGTGCTTGCGGAATGATTAAAAATGTAATGATGAAATTTAATCTAGTTAGACCCTGACCATGTATGAAATGTTCCATTTTTTACTTTCCTTACGAATATCCTTCCGAATCAGTTGGTTCTTCCATGGTGCTGGACAATCTAAATATTGTTCTTTCTTTATTTGCGTGTTCGCCTGCTGTAGGATACATTTGAAACTGTTATAAAAAGGAAAAAAAACATCAAAATCATTATGCATCTAAAAAATAAATATTTCCTGAAGAAGCAATCAAGTTCATGTAATTTTATGGATCAAATTAAGTTACTGAATAGTTTGCGAGTAATGCACGATTACATGTATATACGTCTTCTATCTTGTTGAACTTTAAAAGTTATTAAAGTGGTTACTGCAGTCTGCTTGCTCGCACAATGCCACAACTAGCAACTTCAGCACTTGCAATCGATCACTTGCTTAATCACCAATCGATTCTAACAAATGTCTTTTGCAAAAAGGCGAAAATTGATTATTGTAACTTTGAATTTAAGTAAGGCAGTATGCACAATACTGAATGATTCTTCTGACATTTAGATCATTCATTCATGTAGAATTCTAAAACGCCTCAAATTCTTGTTATTAACAATAAAGTCATAAATTAGTAAAACTATAGAATCAAATATAGCTCTCAATTGCAGCGCAACATCTCTTCGATATTTCCCATTACTATTTATATTGAAGAAACTGTTGTGTTTGAAATTCTATCGCTTCATTCCCAAAGGCAAAGCACTCTCCTTAAATTCCAATTGCATTGTTGGTATTTCTTTTCGGTATATGCGGAGAGAAGGAGCACCAAATTCCTGTCAAATTCAGTGGAATGATAAAAAGTAATAAAGCCTAGTACTTCTTGGGGTGGAATTCAAACCAAGAACTTTAAACGAGGGAGTGAGAAATAAAGTATGCCAAACTTCTCAACGATTCTTTCTCGATGATCATAACTGAAATATTGAATTAATTTGTTTAACCTAAATTCCCTTACCAAGGCGGTTAAAGACTCGAGCTGTAACACGCCTCAACTTCGCCACCTAATGAGAAGTATGTTTATTCAGTTGTTGCTCAGACTCTGGAATTAAAGAGTTATTAAAGAACCGATTTTCGACACATTCAGCCAACTAGCGCTCTATTATAGCGCCAGGCGAAAGGAAGGGTCCGGTCATTAGCGCGCATGCACGGCTCAAGAAGCGCCCTTGGCTTGTTTACTTCTTCGGTTGGGCGCAATCAATCTTGGCGTGAAGCTGTTAAACCGCCCCCGCCTCCGAACCCCGCCCTGCCCTTGTCGAATCGGCGTCTGATGCAGCCCTGTAAAGGAGACAGGCCGCCGCCCCAACCCCCGCCCTCTTCTCCCTCGGAGCGGTCGTCACTGGCGGCGGCGCCGCCCCCGGACGCGGGCCCCCGGAGAATTACGACGCGTCCACTAAATGATTGTCAGCGCCATCTTCCGGGGTGCGTTGGCAAATAATGGGAGATGTCGGATCAAGCCTTATTAGAATTTGTTTTTATCAAAATATTAGTATATATTCAGGCAAGAAAAAGTTATGCTTAACTTTTCATTTGTCGTAACTTAAATGGTTCTTGAAAATTGATGTGGCCTTTCAAAGTATCGGTTGTTCGAGAGTGACAGGCTCGGAATTTAAGATTGACTGCAGAGAACTGTTGCCCAGGTCTCTCACACCATTTGAACCCTATGAAAAATCGATGGAAAAAAAAACTCAAAAGCATTGATGGAAAATGTCGTTCGTGACTTGGTGTCAGGTGCCGTAAAATGGATCTGACGTGTTGCTCTTCACACTAATATATTACTCTATTATATTGCCCCCTCCCTTTTGTTAATCCGGCCCTGGTGACATTAGTACGTCCGTTATCTATTTTTCTTAAACGAAAAAAAATATGAAATTGACATTAGTTTTCAAGATGCTATAGAGATTTTCTTCAGAGTTTCAAATCCTTCTCACTTCCCTTCGACGTTTTCTGTCAAGACTCTCCATGCAGTATGTGAGCGGGCTTGTGAATATCAGCGTACAAAATGGAGTTCAATAAATTTACAGAACCTATTGCGAAGACTTTCTATTAAGTAAAACGCTAACATGACCAAACTACGTGGTAGCTTAAAGTATTAAAAAATCATTAATGATCCATGCATCCGAGAGTCCAATGTAATGTTACTGTATTAGAAAGAGACTTCTTATAACAAATCATAATTTGGAGAAAGGAAGAAATTTGCTTAGAAATATATAAGTTGTTTATCTTTTACTCGTAGAAAGTTTACAAAAATTAGTTAACAATATTAAAACAAGCCATTTTATGAATGAAATAATAAAGTCTGACAGGTAATAAACTTCTCGAGCTTTTTCTGAAAAATAATATTTTAGATTGTGTCTTTTCATGTGTACGACGACGTATGCCGTAATGATTTGATTATAGTAATTTTTAATCGTTATATGAAATATTAAAATTATTTTTCAATGAAAATAAGAATGGGCATACATTACTTTCTCTTCCGGAAGTTGCACACTTGAAAACGAATTTCTGGCCAAAGTCTGAGCAGGAATCAGAAAAAAATATAACCAAAAGTGTATACTTCTCATGTAAGGAATTCAAACGCGAACTGAGGGAGTAAGAAACTGAAATATACGAACTCTTTCCCTTTTTACCATGCCTTTGGCGAATGCCTGATATTTTTAACTTTAATATTGAAAACTTACAAATAACCTAAATTCACTTTTACCATCTGTTTAAAATTGAAGTCCACTTGAAACCAGGTTTAAGAAATAGCATGCGTGACATTTTCCAATGTGTATATGGTTAAAAGCAAGGGAATTTACCCAGGCTTGCTTACTGGCAATCCACGTTTCGTCTTACAGGAAAGCATTGTCAATTATCGTATATTATTCCCATAGTAATAACTTTCAGATGAAATTGCGGGAAAATAAAGTGTTTTGCATTGAAATGTTTTCAGTGTTTACTTTATATTATTATTTTATCAGCCAACTATCATGGCGAGTATTTGAGACAAAATAGAATATCTATTTGTCTAATGCAGTTTGTCGTGCTAGAGTAATTAAGGGGTATTTTAATATACGTCTCTGAAGAAAAAAACTAATCTCGGAGGTAGTGAATTTACGTCAATATAATTAACACGTGTGAAAAGTAAATCTGCTTAACATCTGCCTAGATTACCAGAGGACTTCACAGTTATAGATTGATCTGCAACAAGCATGCCAACTTTCCCTTGTACATAATCCCTTCAGTGAGCTTCGAATAACACTGCATTATCTTCTCTCTCATAAAATTTATACAATCCAACGTGATTTCGATTGCGCGAGTTCGATGCAATGTGTCAAAAATCTCTGCACAAAGTTTGTTGTTGATATTTTTAAAAAAATATATGGAAATTGATCCATTGTATGGGGAATATCTGTGAAGCATATGTATTTTAATGCATTCGAAATTTGTATTCAAATGGAAATTGAAAGGGCTACTCTTTGGTATATTTAAGTAATTCTTACGTCTGTATAGCCATTACTTGGCCGATGGTAGATAGGCAATAATTATCGGTAATGATATTCTTGGGCCAATCGTGAAATTCAAAGAAGGAATTGAAGTTAAGGAAACCGCCTATGCCTAGTTTTTTCACCACAGATTTTATATAAATCCATCTTGGTTTTAGTATGGAGTTGTTTAAAGGGAAGTTGTTCATTACCAACATTTTTATTTACTATAATAGCACCTTTTGTGAGGACCCTCGACGGTAATGGCTAGCGTTTTAAGCCACATATTGGGAATAGCCAACAATACCATTACCAATATTTGGGCCAGATAGGAACGCGGTCAATTTTTTGAGGGGATGGGCAATTCGCAAAATGTGTTATTTGCCTTCAAATAAGAAATAGGAAGTATATATTGTAATGGGATACTTGGTTGATTTGATTACCCACACACACACACACACACACCAAAACACACACACACATATATAAATATAATATTGTATATATATATATATATATATATATATAATATATATTATATAGTATATATATATATATATTTGTTTGAGAAAATAAAATCACTACAAATATGGCTTCGTGCGGGGGGCATTGACCACAGCTCCCCTCCCCATCCTTGTTCCACCAATGGACTCAGACGGAAAGCTACGCGGCCTTGGGCGCTATGCTTAGGGTGCCTGAAGTAGGGCTCCATAAACATTGATATCTCAGCAAACGTGAAGGCGGCCGGGCCTTTGCCCCTCGGTGCTTCGCAGTCGGTGACCCAAATAGAACGTAATGTCCGCGAGGGCAGAGTGCGCTCCCATGGCGGATCCGCAAGGGAATCGTTCCTCGCTCCGGCACACGAGGGGCCGGGGAGGGGGCGCGAAGGCGCGTAGATCGCGTTTACGAGGCGGGCGCTGACTCGACGGATTCCGCCGCCCCTCGGCTTCTCCTCCCAAGCACCGCCGCCGCCGCCGCCGCCTCCCCCACCGCTCAGGCCCATTCCCAATGCAAACATAAACATAAGCATGGCATTAACATAAAAGTTAGGACTACGTCCACAAGCGGACTCATTCACAATGCGTAAGCATAAGCATAACACGTGAGACAGTAACTTAAATGCCTGACGTTTCTGTGCTTATACTTAAGAAAGACAACAAGAATGAACCAATCACAGTACGGTAACTTAAAACCGAGAATCGAAGTAGGAGTGAAGTCGATACACAAACTAACGCCATTTGGGCCATGGGCAGAGTCGATACTTCGACACTGATCCTCTCATGCAACCAATAGTAAACTAGAATGTCTCCCAGCCAATAGAAACTCTTATTTTGCTTACGTTTATATTAGACATTTCAGTCTATCACTTATGTTATGTTACGTCTCTGCGTTATGCTTACGTTTACGTTTGCATTATGAATGGGCATTTCCTCTTGTTATGTACGCATTCTGTGCTGTCGTGACGTGGTAATGGAGATTACTACAAGAAGGGACCGCTTTGACAGTTACTACTTGGCCCCTGCCGGCAAAACAACTACAAGTTACGTCCAGGCACTGTCTCTTGCGTTGTCATAACCCTGCATTAAGTTCATTTGTTTCCCGACCTGTCAATCTGGTCCCTTCTTAGAGTAATTCCTCTTTACCACGCTTCCCTATCGGTCCTGTCCACGCTTCCCTATCCGTTCTTTCCTTCCTTTGTGATCCGTCGTGGTTACCCGCCTCTTCCACTTGCGACCCGCCCCCGCGCTTCTGTCGCGTCGGGGGAAGGGGTGGGGCGCGAAGCCCTCGCACGACTCCCAGCACGTGGCACGGCGATCAGCAGCCCTCTTCCGGGGGCGCTGTGTCCTCCCCCTCTTCACCGCCCTCGCACCTGCCCGTCTCCCTCGCGGCATCTTCCGGCGGCGGCACGGCACCGCATCGCCCCGCCTCGCCTCGCCTCGCCTCTCTTTCCACCTTCGCCTTTACTTCTTCGCTTCCACCTTCTCGCGCCTTTTCCCCCCCCCTTCGTGCGGTTTTTCGTTTTCGCGCGGCGCCGCCGCCCGCCTTCGGCCCCTGCCACTCCCCTCCCCTCCCTTCCTCAGCGCGCCCGCCACGGCGGCAGCGGCGCCCCCCCTCCCACCGCCCCGGTCAACGTTTCGGCCGTGTGTCTCGCTGTCCGCACGGCCTCGCCTCCTCACCTCGCACTCGCTCGGCTCGCCACCTGCAGCGCCGCTCGCTACAGTCTCCCGCGCCGCCGCCAGAGCGCGCTTGTCAGTGCACGAGTGATCTTATGTGTGCACACCACCCGCTGCAGCATCTTCCGCTTTGTTTGTTGCGTGTGATGACGTAACGACCGGCCGGTGCGCAAGAGTTCGCGAACGTTCATGATCGTGCTCGATTTCGCCTATCGCCTGCCGCCGCTCGAACCCGCCGTCGCCAGCATGGAGGGCAAAGTGTCAGAGCAGAAATGGCCGTCGCTGCCGTCCCCGACGACCGTCGACTCCCCGGACACAGACAGTGCCCGATCGACCCCCGAGGTGGGCGCCGAGCCGAAGGGTGCCATCCCCAAGTCGCGCAGCGTAGGCAAACTGGACGCCTTCCGCAGTAGTCTGCGCGAAGTAAGCAGAAACAGCTCGTTCAAGCTAGGCCGGAAGAAGTCTGGCGAAGAAGGCGCCAAGGAAGAAAAGAAAAAGTCCAAGAAGAACAAAAAGAAAGAGGCGGCCGCGGCAGCGGCTAGTGGAAAGTCGCCCTCTGAAACTGGAACTTTACAACCCCAAGGACCGGTCACGTCACCGAGCATCTCAGCCTCGACGGAGTCCCTCTCGAAATCGTCAAAGGTCAGTAAAGCGACCTCTCTGGTGCGGAAGCTGAGTATCGGACGCTACCGGAACAAGACCGCCAAAGACGCCTCGCCGGCCACCCGAGCGCTGTCTCCGACGTCCACGTCGCCCGAGCTGTCCCCGGCCGCATCCCGCACCGACATTTCCGAAGACGAAGCGCCGTCCGTGGCCTCCTCCACCACCTCTGAGGGTCGCCAAGGGCCCGAGGGCGACGACGGGGCGGTGCTGGGTGACGCGCCCTCCGGCACCTCCCCCCCGCCGGCGACGCCGTCATCACCGCAACCCCCTCCACCGGGGGCCGGCCAATCGAGACTAATTGCCGGCGGCGCCAATAAAGGGCTCACAGGCCAATCGCAGGCCCCCTCCGTCGCGGACTCCGCCGTCTCCCCGCCGAGGCAACCACTCGAGAGCGCCGCGCCGCGGAAGGACAGAGAGCCGGCCCTGCTGGAGACGGTGCCCGAAGCGCAGAGTCACGAGGAAGCCGCCGCGGCGCCCCTGGAGGCCGAGCGCTCCCCGCCGGCGTCGCCCGCCTTCCAGTCCGCGTTCGCCAGCCTGGACGAGGCCACGCCGCCGACCGACGCGCCCGGCACCGGCAGTAGCCGCGCCGCCTCCGCCGCGTTCATGTCCCAGCGCCTGAGCTCCTCCTCCGCCGCCTCCGCCTCCGCCTCCGCAGTGGACTTCGCCACCACCAAGAGCCAGATCCTGTCCATCACGACGCCCGCTCTCAAGAAGCAGCAGGCCTTCGAAGAGGTCCGCGCCGCCGCCGTCGCCCACGCCGCCGCCGCAGCGGCCTCCGCAGCCGCAGACTCCGCGTCCGTCCCCGGCCCCAAACCGTCCACGTCGGCGAGCACTTCGGACGCGCCCGCGCCCGCGCCCGCACCCGCGTCGGCGGACGATCCCGAGGACGAGCAGTTCGGGGACTTGGAAGAGTACGAGGTCGACGTGCAAAAACCGAGCGAAACCATGTCCACGCCGCCGCCGTCCGCCGCCACCGTCATGGCGGAAGCCCGCGCTCGGCTCTCGCAGAGCCTGGGCGGCTCCGCCAGCCCCGAAGCGGTGGTAAGTGGCAGGGCCCCGTGCGGAGCTGATCGGGCTCTTGCTCTCTAACCCATCTGGTGCGTAATTTAATTTCAGCGTTAAGTTTCTATTATCGCCTGATATAACTCCCCATTCTTTCTAGTGTAATTTAAAATTAAGACTTGTTGTCGGTTTTATTTTTCGTAGTATGACATTTAAAGTATTCTGAATTTACTATAGGGGAGTAATATTATGGATGACAAGTTTTGACGAAACAGGACTTGTTTTAGTTTTACGTAACCTCTATTGTGAATTAAGGTTGTAAATATAGTTTTGAAGATTAAACAGGGAAATTAAGAGATTAGTCATTATTACATAATAGAAAAAAAACTTACTAATTAAGTTATGAAAATTATTTCTTGTAATTATTTACAATGAATATTAACTGAAACTGAGGGTATCAATGTAAATTGTATCTTTAACTTCTTAGAACTTAAATCGTGTGCATACAAAATTCGTAATTTACATGTTAAGAAATGAGAAATTTTATTCCATTGGGCGTTGGGAGCCAGTGAAAGTCGCTGCTTGTGCACAGCCCATTGTTCAGGTTCTCAGCTCTGAAAGAGTTTGTGGGGCGAGAGTTATCTCGGGACCCCACGTGGTTTCTCTCGATGTACTTGCTTCTCAAGGTGAAGCAGTGGGTCGTAAAAGCGATGCTCATGTGTCACGCGACCTTCACTTGCATGCTGCGGCGGTCGTGTGCTCACGCAAAAGCGGTCCTGCGGCGAGACAAGTGTGGGAACGTATTATTACTTTAGCGCATTCGAATGAAGAGATGAGAAAAGAGCCTCATACACATTTTCTAACAGGAAGGCCGCAAGTTCATGAATGTTAGGAATGTTGATTGTTGAAGGTTGGTAAACTGTTGAAAATTTAATTTGTCTTCGCAATTTTTTGTTGCAATGGTAGAAATGATGGAAACGTCTCAAATATTTCCTTAGACAGTATTGTTTACTGTTAACTGAATTCTTCAAAACAATAACATGAAAAGCGAACTTGTTTATAATCTTTTGTTCCAAGAATTGAGATTCAAAATTGCATTAAGTGAAAGTATATTGAAAAGTTAGATTTACGAATGGCGATATGGTAATTTCACTAAGAAACATTATTCACGTGACTAAGTTTGTTTTATTGAAATGGATATTATTATTCCTGGTTTTGCTTTATCAGACAGGAAATGTTCCGTTATCTTTCTGACTTCTTCCCTACTGGGGAAACTTGTGTATGTGCAATGTAGGGATGCTGAATCAGGGGATAGATCAGTGGCTACATGTAATTTTCCGTGACTGTTACCCAAAGCCGCCTCCTCGCAGGTTCCCCTCGGCGCCCAGTTCGCGCGATAAGGTCAAAACGGTGTTTAGTCGGTACCGAACTCACTGCAGCGCGTAACGTCCGCAAACCACCTCAAAAGGCGTGTAATAGCCGGAATTCCCGTTGGTTGGAGACTGTTACGTAACGAGGAGGAACCTTAACTTATTTTACCAGACGATGAGCGCGGTCGCGCCTCCCTGCCCCCGTGCCGGAACTAATGAGTGTAAACAAAACGCCCCAGGTGGGGCGAGTGGGCGCGGGGCGGCTGTTAGTGGGTGGCCCAGTAACGCCCGGGGCCATTGACGGCTTGGGGTTGTGTAGCAAAGCGATTTGGCGCGCAGCTCGTGAAAGAGAACTTTCCCTACTTTTGCTGGACTTTCTTTGGTTTTTAAGTGTTCCATTGTCACATGTAGAAAATCTCGTCAAGATTTAAAGAATGGGGAGTTGTCGGGAGGAAAAATTGGATATGGTATGATCATAAGGTCATTGAAGTATGAATTACATAAAATCGTATACAAAAGGACTAATATATATAATATGGTGTCTGATGTTGCGAATTGGTCATTTACTAATCAATCGAATAAGAACTTTGTTAAAGACAAATTCCAACATTGCTTTTCGAGTAGATATTTTTTCAAACCTTGTTGAAAGATGAAAGGAACAAATTGATTTGGACTGACTCTTGTTTACATTGTAAATGGCTTGTCAAAGCAGATAAATCGTTGCTTGTCATGAATGTCGAGGCAGACGTATGTGAGGAATAACAGATCATTACTCTCACAATAGTTTTGAAATGGTAATTTCGCAGTATTCAACATTATATCCTACGATAATTTATTTGAACTGGACATGCTTCCATTCGACTTACCTTCGGTTTCCTTAATAAAGTTAACAATAGATGAAGGGTTCGCTTAGACTATTGAAATGGTGGAATTCATCCATTTCGATCAGTTGCTCCACACACGTGTTCCGCGTTTCCCTATTTGTCCGTCGCTTGGCAGTGGGCTTTTCCTCCTGTGTGTGGCGACGCTGGTCGGCGCCTGGGCCGGTATTCATGGGCTCATAAATATTGAGGCCCGCCCGGGGAGAAAACTCGCGTCCGCGAGGCCTCTACTGCCGGCTGCGGGAGATGGCGAAGGAGATAGGGTGCGAAGGCCCTTCAGGTGGCAGCCGCGCCAGGAAGCTCTTCGGCGCTATCGAACACGTCTGCAAACTTTCTCCTGGTGGGTTTTGTGAAGAACAGGATGGCTCGACCAAGTGTAGGGAGATAGGCCAATGCTGTTACGAACATTGACCCGTGGACGCTTTTTTCTTGATTTTGTAACACTTGCAATTTCTCTAAATTTGAAATTGTCAGTTCCATTTGAATTAATCTGGGACATACCGTAAAATCCTTCGAAGACGTATGTCGCAATGCTTTGCTCATGTAACAAGCATTATTTAATATGAACTACCTCAATGGCGTTTTAACAAATCTGTAGGTTTTTGTTACTTCTCTAAATTTTTCAGTACCAATGACTGGCAGTAACACTCTTGTGCTTGAACTCTTCTTTGCAGTTTGTCGAATCCTTCCAGTCCTCAATTTTTTATTGAAATGCAATTTAGGTATATCTCACTTTTTTAACCCATCTCCTAAAACTTCAGACTTCGTTCCGCTACGTGTCCAAACTTTCGTGTAGAGCGGCGTTCACCAAAGGTACTGGGCCAACTGAATATTCCATTACGGGCGTATTTATGGTGGGTTGCATAGGTTCGCCCTGGCTCTTCCCCTTGGGCTCGCTCGTGTTTTCGCGCGGTGCGGGACGGGGAGTGGGGAGCGTGGCGGGGAGGCGCGTGCTCCGTGCGGTAGCTTAGCCTCGAAATGCAGTCGCCCTCGCGGCGCTGGCGAAATAGCCAGAACCTCTTACAGCGGGCTCGTAAACATGTGCCGCTTGAAACTTCCATCCTCTACCCTTCTCTCGCTTTCCCTTCCCTTCCCCTCCCTTAGCCCCTGCGCCCCCCCCCCCCCCGATCGACGCATGCGGGCCTGGCGCGTTGGCGTATGGGCAGGTGCGATGCCCTTGGATGATGGACATTTGGAGAGAGGCCAGCACGATCAGGAAAAAACGACGAAATTCGCACACGATAAGAACATAAATCCCATAATGTGGTTGTAATGGGCAAGTCAGCAAAAAAGAAAGATCACCGACCGACGCGAAATATTTTTAGCTATTTTATGTAAATTTTCAGATAGTAAAATGTGCAAATGAATACTAAGGATCTGTATTCAATCTTCTATAGGGTCCTTAAATTTGAAGACTCTAAGGACTATATAATTTTCTAAACTGAAATGCTCAATGAACTTGTATTGTACGAGATTTGTCAGCAAAGTATGCAAAAAGTGTTTCTATAGAATTTTACAATACTGTGATGTGTGTTCTGTGAAGTTTGACATTTTAAAAATATTATTCATGAACTGGTAGTAATTATGGGCAATGGTACTTCTGATCGTACTTCGTTATTTGCTTATATTCTTGGTTCTATCTATATATAGTTTGGAGAAATTTTATAACTTTTAGGAGGTATTGTCATTTGTGAAAAAGTATTGATTTTTAAGAAACTTGATCCATGGTGTGGCAATAACATTATGGGATTTCGCTCTATATTGGCTTGATGAGTTGATTACGTGCTAATCAAATTTGTAAGAAATGTTGTAATGAGTTGCTTTCAAAGTAAACATACTCCCAAAATACATTAAATATTTTGAAAGAAAATTGGAAGTGTGGTACATTTTATACTATAAATTCGAAGTCTTTCAGGTAAAGGAAGTATTTTTTTAATAAACGGGTAAATGAAATTTCATCTTATTGAAATGCAGAAATTTTAACAATGTTAAATTCACTAAATTTCAACGTTCATTTTTCTTGTAGATTTTTACATAACTTCTCAACGCAACAAAACCACACCTTCGCAGACGACCACTAGGCACCCATTACACAAACACCATAGCATTTACAATAAATTTCAAAATTTTGGGAGTCCGGCGCGAGCGGTTACAGAAGGACCCTTGTGTCTCGGTATCACAACTTTTATGACAGCGTGCGGCCCTGTTGAGAAGGTCGCTTTCACCTTAGGGCGTCCGGCGGAAGGCTGCGGCCCATGTCAGAACAAGCCACCCGCCGGCCGCGAAACACGACCGGAGGCACGCCTGACGCCTCGAGTACACATCTCGTTACGCAAAGCTTCGAAACGACTTTTTTCCATGCTCGGGTAGTCACTCGCCAGGCCAGGAAGTAGAAAACATTTTTTGCCAAAGGAAGGGTTAATGTTCACTTACGCGTGCGAGGAATATGTACGTGGGTGTATTGCATTAATAGCAAAAGGAGGAACCGTTGGCTGTCGAAAGAGCGAATCTGCATTTAAGGGATAATGAAGATATTGAAGTGTCGGTATCTTTCAAATAACCCAATGAAGTTGTACATCACCAGAAATAAGTAGATAAATTTGTCATCTGTACTCTTTAGTCTACTCTTGTTTAGTTAAAACTTTGTTTTAAACTATTTTTATAACACTTGAAAACATGAAAATTTCATAATTTGGACAAATTATTGCTGATTTATGATTTTGATTTGTTTAAGGATGTTTTGGGTCGCAAGTGAAACGTAGATCTTATTTTGTACAATGGAATTTTGAGGAGAAGTAGGAGACTAATGCCGAAAGCCGCCACTGCGAATGGTAAAAGCGTGATGCAAGACTCTTTGCACCCCAGTCCAGCCCGCGGCAGAGTTGGGGGGTTGGGGGCGGAAGAGCGGTGTCGTCTTTCGCGCCTTACGTAAGGTCGCCGGCTTCCCCCACCCCCACCCCCACCCCCATCTCCGCCCCCCATCTCCGCCCCTCGCCCTCCCTCCACCACAGCGTGAACCAGTCAGGTTTCCTTGCGTAACCGAAGGAGATACCCGAAACAGGATTTACTTTTTTCGAAAACAAACGGCTTCGCGAGGCGCTCGTGTTCCGCAGCCAGGGAGATCCTCCTCCCAGACTTCTTTGCAAAATCCCGTGCGCAATTTCAAACCTTGCATGAACGGAAATTACTTACGATCTCTAGTTCTGTAGTTGCGATCTCAAAATAATTTTCGTGAACTCGATGTAACTACCTTTACCCACCTTATATAACCTTTTAAAAAACGGGGTTAATTTAATTTGAATTGTAATTTTTTATAAACCTTATCGAAAATAAACATTTTATTTAACCACGGAAATACCTCAATTTGTTATTTAAACTATTCGTATGACTACACTCGGTTCACATATACTGTTAATGTTTTGAATACATGTTGACATTTTTGATATCTCGACTAGAAATCTAATTTAACATTCTCCAAAATTGTCCTACTTTACTCTGGAGAATAAAATGCTTTTTGAATGCCGTAGTGTAGTCTGTTTAGAATGGGTGGCTTCTAATAGACATTTTGGTGATCTGTAATAATTTTCTGGCATTTCATAATTTCAATCTTAATTGCATTAAATGATCTACCAACATTACACCAAATTATATTTTAATCACGGTGAGGATCGCAGAAATGATAGCCTTGGAATTTAGTTTGAGAAGACACGAATTTCATTAAGTACACACGCAGTAAAGAGATCAGTCATCTCTTTTAGAGCTTAAATGATTTTGATACGCGAAATCGCAATTATAAGACATTTGACTATTGCATCGTCTTAATTTTGTCTCCATTGTTTGCCAAACTGAATATCTATTTACAAACGGTCATAAGTGTTATCGTACTTTTTTTTATAAATTTAGATATTCGAAATGGCTTCATTTTCTCTTGCTCACTAAGCACTCTGCGGAACTTTACATAGAAATATATAAATCTAAGGGTTTGTGTCAGACATATCTGCAATTTGTCTATCAATAAATATCCTATAAATATTGAGTACTTGTGGAGATGGAAAGTAAACCTTCGAAATTGACTTTGTAATGTACATTTTTACTTCAACATGTGTAACCATGGAATTTCAATTGTTTCAGACGCAGCCGGTGAATGAAAAACGCGAACACTTGTACAAGATCTTGGTGATCGGCGAGCTGGGCACTGGCAAGACGTCGATCATAAAGCGTTATGTTCACCAGTTCTTCTCACAACATTATCGCGCCACAATAGGTGTCGACTTCGCGTTGAAGGTGCTAAACTGGGATGCCAACACCGTAATCAGACTGCAACTATGGGATATTGCTGGTATGTGTAATAAATATCGTTATGTCTGAGGCGTATTGTTTTAGCCGTTTTGTTTCTCTAATGAAGGTTAAAAAATTAATTTCAAATAAAATTGTTGAAGGTTTTAACTTGTGGAAAGTAATCATATTTTGAAATACACATTTGCTCGAAATTTTCAAATTCGATTTCCTTCGCTCAAATTTTCTCAATGTCAAATTGGCATTTGGTACTATTCAGTACTTAAGTGGACAGAAAATCCTCAAACATAAATCGATAAGGATGCATCAGGCTCCAATGCCGCCCTGTAGAATTTTTGTAACATTGACCATATTTCTTTTAGGACAAGAACGCTTCGGCAATATGACGAGGGTGTATTACAAAGAAGCAGTTGGCGCTTTCATAGTATTCGATGTGACGAGAGCAGCCACCTTCGATGCAGTAATAAAGTGGAAGCAAGATTTGGATGCCAAGGTGCAACTGGCTGACGGCTCTCCTATCCCATGTGTCCTGCTGGCTAATAAGGTGCGTAGCTCACACGTAGCTTTTACGACGTAACTTAATCTCCACACGACTTCTTCAAAAATAGGAATAGGCACTGTAACTAAATTTAGGATCTTTTATAGCAAATTCTTAAGCTCGAAATTGTTACCATGCGCAAGCATATGGGTCAGTCAAGGACCCCCCCTTTCGGTCAGGTTTTTGTCCAGTTTCTTCCATTGAGCAAATGACGATAAGGCCCCCTAGTTTTACATCTGGATATAAATGCAGCTTCACTATGCGCAAGTTTTGTTACTCACCTTTTGCTGGTAATGGTAGTAGTAGATCCGGGGGTGTGATAAGTTTGTTAGCAATACAAAAAAAATTAAAATATGCAGTTCGTTTACCGATACAATTGAATTTTCTGTAAGTAGAGTGCGAAAATGTTTATTTTCAAACGTTGCTATCTAAGCTTTTTAGAAACTTTACTACAATTAAAGAATTTATAGTTAAAATGTGGGAAAGAAATTCTGGCGCTCAAGACGTGCGCTGACGGTATTTTCCCATATGGCACGCACGCACGCACGCACGCGCGCGCGCACACACACACACACACACACACACACACACACACACACACACACACACACACACACACACTAGTACTTGCTCTGGGTTTTTACTGTGCTTTGCCTACTAATTCAATTCAATAACTGAACTTACTTGGCTGTCCAGGAGATGTCTCGTCCAGGGCAATATCGCATTATCGCAATAACTACGCCCTAATGAAGGTCGCAAACTGGCGACGGGAACGTTGGCGCCTGCGCCCTGGATAGCAAAGTTAGTTCTGACTCCAACCGTGGAAGCTTACGCTTTCAAAAATCAAATAAATCACACATTGTACAGTGTTTACAAAATCTTCAGAAACAGTGGATAATAAGTTTGAAGTAGCGAGTCTAAGAGATTTAAACGTTTTCTTGGTTTGAAAACTTTTACTAAATTTTATAGCACTGCTTACTTGCATGCATTTATTGTGCAGTGACAAACGTGAAATTACGAATTTTATTTGGAAATGTCCAATGTAATTTGCTTTTTGTATTTCAGTGTGACCAGCAAAAAGAAGGCATTGTAAATAATGCTGCCAAAATGGACGAGTACTGTCGGGAGAAAGGATTTTCAGCCTGGTTTGAGACATCGGCTAAGGAGAATATAAATATTGAAGATGCGGCGAGGTGTTTAGTTACTAAGGTAAATAATATTACTGATTTCTGTAATAACTGATCTTAGGAGTTGCAAAAATTACAAGGTTTTGTTTTTTGACATTTCAGATCCTTCAAAACGACAAACTGATACACAATGAAAATGGAAAAGACAATGACAAGTTTGCTCTGGATGGCAAAGCACAAAAAGATGAAAAGAGTGGCGGAAAATCTTGTGCTTGCTGACAGTGCCCTTAATTTAAGCAGCTCCAATAATTGGAGGGCGAAGGACCACATCAATTTACTCTCCAATCTTGCAACAGTATATAACATGATGGTGCACCAAGGACTGGACTTTCCCAGAAAAATTTTGAAGATATAATGCATGTTTAATATCTCGCTATGAGAGTCACACTGAAATGAAGTACGCTTGCTTTGTAGTAGTGAACTATTTGATGTGTGTACTTAACTTGTTACCTACTAAACTGCTAAACCACCAGTGTAGTAAGTGAACTGAACAGAGCAGCTGAGATTTGTTTTAGTGTGGGCAGCTTTCATAAAGACAGATGGAGTGAACGTTATTTTCTTGTGATCTTCCACTGTTAAAGATTTAAATTTTTCAAAAATGCCCGTTTTTTATTTAGAGATTCTTTTATCATTCAAACTCTTGACAGAATGTGAAATGTTGTAGTATGAGAGTGTACAGTAAAATCATAGTTTATGAATGTGCTGAATGATTTGTGAATGTTCATTGCATGTTTTGATTAAGGTTTTGACAAATATAATAGCTTGCTTTTCCTGAAATTGGGAGTATTGTTAAATTGCAATTTGTAAGTTACAATGGAATCATAATTTATTTTCATATGGATTTTTAAAACCTACATTTCTCTGGTTTTGACTTTACCTACAAATATAAAAGTATTCAGCATCACTAAATGCTCAAGTTTACATTCAAGTGGTGTGATTTGTGGCTAAATGGTTGTTACCATACAGAGCACACATTTGTATAGTGGAACAGGACGTAATAATTGGATCAGTATAAAGTGACTACACTTAAATATAGATGCATTGTTACAAATGTATCTGTAACATTTGCAAGATTATAACTTTCTGAATCATTCTTTAAAATCAATTTCTTGAACTGTTGTCAACAAGAATGTGTGGAGTGTTCTAACTTTCCAAAAGGTAGTTGCAAGTAAGCATACTATTAGAAGAGTCTTGGCTCTTCAGTTTCAAAATCGAAGGAAGATGGGGTTTCTGTGAAGTTGCGTCATCCAAGAATGGTACAGAAATTTAAGATCAAAGCTAATAGAGCTGATTATTTAAAAGCTACTTTAAATTAGTTGTATTAGTGCCATATTTTTATTGCAATGTTCTTAGATAATTTCTTTCAAAAGGAGACTGAAATATATTAATAGTTATAAAATACATATTTAAATTTTGGATTTTTCACATTAATTTTATGAACTTAACATAAGATGAACCTGCATTTGTAAGTTTCCACCAAATCATATTGTGTAGATTTGCCATTAACCATCAATGTCAGTTAATATCATATCAAGATGTTAATTTTACGGAAGTGCCAATCAATCCAATGTGTAGAATAAGATATGCACTATTCATTGTACAGCTGTTATGTTTTGCACTATGTATACAAATAAAAAATATTTCTAAAAATAAATGGCTATCAGTATGCTTGTTGTACAATTAATATTTCTAACTTTACTTGAAATGCATTACAGCAGTCTTTTGCAAGAAAATGGATAATCTTTCAACAAAGAGAAACCTTAACAAACTTAAAATCATTGCTGAAACTGATTGCTTCTGATGAGTTTTCAATGCCTTAAAAACTGGAAGTTGAAAACATGCTATTGCTGAAGGGTGTATTTTTTTTGGGGGGGGGGGGGGGATAGGATGGTTCTGAAGGTAAATAAGAAAATCTGGAAACATTGTTAAGTCACTGTACAATTTCGGAAACTCCTCGGATGTAATGAAACCTACTTTCGCTTGGAAACTCTCAAATATCGATTCACAAGCGTAGCTCGCTAATATTGCCTGGATTTGTGACAGACTGGTCTTCAGAAATTTAAATACTTTATCACCATTTTAAACCAGGGTAGACTCCTTACCAATACGTTCTTGCGTGATCAATAAAGGACACATCCAGTAAACGTTCTGACCAAGAGATTGAATACTAAGTAAAATATCTTAGGGCTTCTGTACACGAGCGTTGGGTTGATGCGCTTCAAGTAACGCATGTCGTAGAATCTTCATTAAAATGGCACACGAGTGCTTTGGCCGTTCCACATATATGTTCATCTAAAAGGCGCGTTGCTTAACGCGTGTCAACACAACCCTTCAATGACATGGACCATATATAGCGTTGTATTTTTGGGGATATGCACCCGCTAGTTATTGAGGAAATAACGTATTTTTAAGATGTATCCTACCTCCAAAGAAACATAAGAGAATGGAAAAAGATACACCCACAAAAGAACAAGGTGCAGTAAGAAGTGGATAACCGCATCGTGATATCAGATGTCGGTACTGTGTCATTTCAGTACTATTTCCCTACCGGCTGATGTCACACGCGTCGCACGTGCATTTGTCTACCACTATGCGCAAACAACATACTCTTATCACTAATCATCACGTAATAATTATTGTATCAGTTTCTTCTTCGGCAGTATCATTGGAGGCAGAAATGGCGGTGAAATGACGTAATGTAACGAGCGGTGTCGCAAGTGAGACTAGCCATGCCTCCTGTAAACGATTGCGTTGTCACTGGATGCCTCACTGGTCTAGGACAAATTTTAGTCACCGTTCCCAACAGCAAAAACTAGTGGCCTGCAGCAGCAAAGCAGCTACGGAATAAAGCCACCCAATAAGGCTTTCTAAAAAGTAGCAAGTACACTGCTCAAGAATAACAAGTAAAACACTACCCTACCGCCATAAATTAAATATTTTAACAAAAACAGTCTTCACGAATTCTGCAATAACAATGATGCAACATAACTATAGTATGTACACAGTACAGAGGTGTTTTATATAACAAAAAATTGCTGTTTCGTAATGCAACACGTGAATAGCAAATATTGAATGACTGCGGGTCTGTTCCTTGAAGACTTGCCGTTGTAAGTCGCCAGCTATATCGTAAGCAGTTGAGGCCGGAAGAGATGGCTCAGTCCATCAACTGATGTCACTGCAGTGCCTCTGACTGAGAGGTCCTGGGTTCGATTCCTAAGGGTGGTTCGATACTAGCTACTAGGTCGTATTCAGTCGCTGTCTGGATGAGAATTGTAGCGGCCGGCTGCTCTGACCAGTAGTTTTCCGTGATTTCTCCTATCAATATTAGACGAATGCCGGAGCAGCACCCTAACAAACGGGCTGCGCGCGACCTTTCCTTCCTCTTCCTTGTCTGATCCTCGCACGTTACTTACGGCCGGTTTCACCAAACAAAGAGACAAAACTTACCGAATACGACAACAAAAGGAAAAATAATAACTACAGGGACTACAAGTACGAAGAAACGTTTACTCGTACTAAGAAATATTTATTTATTAATTCAGTAAAAACTGTATGTGACGTATGGGGGAGATCATTTGCGCACGTTTTCTTGAGTTCCAGAATCCCTTTCCAACATTTTAACTACAAATAATTGAAAGGTGAAAAAAAGTTTAAAAAATAAAACAACAAATAATCATAAAATTTAGAAAAAACACGAGATCAGCAACATTTAAAAAACTAAACATTTTCGTTCCCTAGTTATCGAAAATTCATTTGCACCGCCATCGGTAAACGAACTGCAAATTTGATCTTTCAGCATTGCTAACAAAATGGTAACTCGTCTCCAGAGAAGAAGAATGAATGTTTATTAAGAAATAAAGATGCAGAAACTAGGAAATAAACTATGCTAACTCAACCACCATAACACCACACCAGATTATAACGTCAAGAACTCCGAAACTGAAATGAATGATAGAATATAAGGAATTAATCAATGGTTCGCGTTGTTCCGCATTGATTCCCAGCGTCATTCTCGCTCACAGCCTCTTGAATCGCTCTCAAATATTGTATGTTCAGCTGATTTGAGGAGTAAATCGGAGAGTATGTACTCTATAGAAAAATAACCCTCTAGAAGCATGGTGAAACGCTCACATTCCTATTCGAGAGTTACAATCTTAGAGTAAATGCTTACTCTCGGGTAACTACTCTCAACTTTACTCGGCTGTTGGTGAAACAGGCCCTTACACGTACATGCATTTTACTTCCACACATGACAGGTGACCGGTCTGGAGCTTAAAGCTTGCCCCGCTGGTGGGAGATACCTGGTTGGAGTGAATTGCGCTAGCCGACAGTCAGGTCGGTGCCGCATCTCACCATCCAGCGGGGGAAGATCACCGCAACTTCTCTCGAAAAAATATACTCCACGTTCGGGACTAATGACCATAGCAGTTTAAGCGCCCGAAATCAATCAGTCAATAAACAGTTGACGGACTGACAATGAGAATGCAATCGTGTATGTGTAGAATGAGAATGGAAAGAATAACACAATCAAATATTTGCATTTTTCAATCAAAATTCATTGTTTTCGAATTTGTAGCTAGTTAGGAAGCCATAGATGCCTCTCACATGCTACATAGTTTTCTTGTAACTTCAAGTTTTTTTCACGCATTCTGCATCTTTCACTTACTATCACGCACTGAAAATAGTAATACAGCTTACTGTAGTTCATATATGAGTCTTCGATTCCTCACTCCCTTTTAGTTTCTCTAATTTACTAATATTTGCCGGCTTGTGCCTAAGTCATTTACCTTGTCAACTTATTATTTATAATTTTATTATACGAAAATTGTCATAGCTTATGATGTGAGAAAATTTATATTTCGTGAGTCAACAGATCTGCCCATACGGGATTTCCAGTTGTGAGTTTTGCATTTAGGATCCTTAATTTAATAAGCTATTTTGAAATAAAAGTATTTTATAATTTTGAAACATTTTTTTGGTCGCGAATTGGTCACCTCGGGACCACGCGAACATGCAACCCACCGGGGCTCAGTCATATTAATCGAGGGTAGGTGCACGTAACTTCTATGGGGTGACCAGCATTCTCATCTTCCTTGAGAAGAGGCTTTAGTTGTTGGAATAGGAGTTTTTTAATGGCTTTTGATAAGACTGAGAGCAGACTTATAGGGCGGTAAGATGCGGTCTCATTTTTATATTTCCCCGGATTTAATACAGCAACTATCTGAGCTACTTTCCATTGGCTAGAAAATTGGTTGATCGAAGGATAGCGTTGAAGAAAGAGGTGGTGAAATGCATTTCGTAGTAGTTCTTGAAGTACTTTACCTGTGATGAGATCATAGCCAAGACTCATCCAGGTAAATTAATTGTTTATCGGATTTTTCTATTTCACTCAAAGAAAATGGTTCTATTGGAGATGGTAGTTTATAGGGGGCATTTCTGGATTATTCCTTATTCGTTTGCGTTTTGTGAGGGCTTTGGTTTAAGTACAGTAGAGAAGGGTTCTGCCAAACGTTCACTTTTGTCCTTTGGACTTCTTACCCAGATACCGTTTGTTTTCCGAATAGGCGAAAATTGCATGTTTGGACGTTTTTATTTTTTGCTAGCTTCCCGGATTGAATAGTTTGTTGTTGTCGTTAAGGATTGAACATATTGGCGGAAATAATTATTTATATATAATTTCAATCATAGTTGTAGTGATTGTTTTAGGTGGAAAGGTGTTCCATTGACATTAGTTTTGTCTCCGTGATACTTAGGCCCAGTGTGCCTAGGAAACAGGATGAGACCAGGTCTTAGTCGACGCTTCTCTTTTACCGCTTCCAATACCCTTGAAGCATATGAATATTGTCTGAAGCAGGACAAAGAAGTTGTTACTTCCCATGCTGCATGTTGAATGCACCTTGTTAGAAATTCGATTCTTTCATCTATGTCGCCTGCGTTTCTTAACGGAGCGTTTGCTAAAAGTCCCCTACCCATGATTTCACGGCAGACTTGTTTCTTCTATTGATCCTCAAAATCCATTTTACAAGTTGTATGTAAGGAATAAATAGTGAATTACGATTATTTCTCCAATAACCATTTTATTCTTTGAGCAACGACTCGTTTAAACTCTATAAGATTTATTCTCGGCGGTGAGGTTTGCTGATGTGTTAACAAAGGTGAGTTCTCAGTCACTGTTCTTACCTGCGCATGAACTACTAAGATATTTCCGCGTCTGAAGATGAGCTTCATACCATGTATGACCAATGGTTTGCAATGCGCCTGAAAAAATCACCCCTGGCAGTGAGAGAACAACCGGGTAACAGTAAGGAGCAGCATTTTGTATACTCGGCCGCGTCACCTAATTTGTTGATTAGACCCGTAAGTGTAGTGCATATGTTTTGGCCGTTGTCGCGTCCGGAATCACTAACAATCAATAAATCGAACTGCACTTTGTTTTTCCAGGCACGCGGATGATTCTCGGCACGATTTTGGTACGAGTATTTATTTGGGAAACATTGTTATAATGTTTACAATGAACTACTGTTGTTATGTATGCGTGTTTTGTATGTGATATACTTCACTATCAACCCACAAAAATGTAGAAATTAAGCAATGGCGTTCTCTAGACATCCGAATACCATTCTTTGGTTTCCACAAAGTATTCATGTGATGGTTTGCATTACACTGATTTTTGGAGGCAGAAAAGCTAAACCATATATTATGTGCTGTTCTTACGTTCATTGATTGCAGAAAACGACCAATAATACATTTCCACTCACTATTTTGTTACTTCATTCCGTACAGCAAACAACATGCTCGCGGTTCGCATTTTTTCTCATAATAATTGATTCGTTCTAATTATCGCGACGAAAAATCTACATCCAATTTATAAATTTTTTCCGTTTCCTCTCGCAGAAGATTTAAAGACGTCCATAGTTTCCTAGTGATATCCTACAATAATCCTATTCAACTTAGTGTTAGTAGGTGGCAAAAGTCATAGGATATCTCCAAATATCGTGTCGGACCTTCTTTTGCTCGGCGAATTGCAGCAACTCGATGTGTGATAGACTCAAGTGGTTGGAAGTCCCCTTCAGAAATATTGAGCCTTGCTACCTCTGTAGCCGACCATAATTATGAGTGTTACCGGTGCAGGATTTTGTGCATTGACCTATTGATTACGTCCAATAAATGTTCTATGGGATTCATGTCGGGCGATGTGGGTGGCTAATCATTCGCTCGAATTGTACAAAATGTTCTTCAAATCAATCGCGAACAACTGTCGCTCGGTGACATTGCGCATTGTCATTCATAAACAAAATCATCGTTGTTTGTTCATCAGACGGTCAAAAAATCTAAAATATTCAACACCCACTGATAGTATTACATTCAATTTGAAAATCGTATCATCGTTCCAGGCCTTGTTCGAGTAAACGGTGTAGTTTCTCTACAAATCTTTTCTTTTTTGACGTTGCTTTTATGGCTGCGCTCGCGAATTCACTGATACCTACCCTTCGTACCGACTCTATTAATGTCTGGGTCGTCCGACTCTATTTGCCGTCCTGGTATATAGAATGCAGTCTTAAGGGTTTCCGAGAATTCAAGAGTGCTGATGCTGCAGGTACTAACAAGATTTATCACCTCTATTTCCTTCATGTCATTTACCACGAATTCTTTAATAATCATTCAGCTGAATGTCACATCCGCGAGGGAACAGGAGTTTGTCTAATTTGTGATATCTCCGAATGCTTATAGTTTTGTTACTATTGCGAAGAAAGAAATACAATCACAGAAATCCTTTCAAATACCGAATTACCAGTAGATGTACAACCTGCCGATCATTTAATTGCTTTTTGTTGGTTGGATTAGAGCTGCATAAGTGAGGAAAAAAATCTAACAGTGCTACATTAAGGAATAAAACGAAGACTGGTGCCTGACGAAGAAAACACTTGGTATACCAGAAGCTTGAGTCTCTTGATAAAGATATTTACACTGGCCCCCTTTCGAGTAAGCCAGCGAGCTGTTTCCATTCTCAACTTTTTCTACCGCATACAGCGGAACCTAAGAGCGAGATAGTACGTACATGTGTAAAATAAGTAAACCTGGAAGTTTTCCACGGAAAGTTTCGTTATTGTAAATATATAGTCTGGGTATTATTGAATGAATATATTAAATTTTGTTTAAACAATGAATTCATCTTTGTCTCGTTTAAGAAATCATGATATTGTAATGAATGAATATCATAGCAATTTATCACTTTCTTGGCATGATATAAGTGTTAAAGTTCAAAGAAATGTAGGGAGAATGGAGTTTGTTAACCAGATAATCCAAAACCAAAATTGTTCCAGAATATATGAAGAATTCAGAATCTTGGATCATGGTAAATGAGAGGTGATACATGTATGAAATATTAGATATTTTAAGTCTTTTGGAATGAGGTGTATTTCATATTTTTATAGTGCATGGGAGAGCTGAAAGCGGATCTTTAGTGGCTGTGATGGGAGCAAGGTAAGCTCATGAGAGTTCTATAGATTTTTCAATTAACTAAATTGATTAATACCAGACCTTCAGACAACAATACTGACGTATTTCCAATTCATTGTTAATAGCCAATGACAATAATTATAAGGTTTGATAACAGTGTTAAAAGCAGTGTCCATGTATTACGAGTATTGTATCTGTTTTTTAACATCAACTTTCATTGTTTCTTTATACCCTTAGTTTCTCTTATGAGAAGTTATATACAACATTACTCGTATTCAATCTATTATAATTATTTTGAATACTTATGTCTAAAATCTCAACTTATTGAATTGTTAATACAGTATTGGGTCTTTTTACAGTGGTAGTGGAAAAACTACTTTACTCAATGCAGTCAGTAAAAGAGTGGAAGGTAATTTTTTTAACCTATTGATATACATCTGCAAACATAAACACCTGAAAATTGTTTGAATGAATGAACAATTTTAGTAAAGAATGTCACAGAAATAAGAATATTAATCTGTTGGTTTTCAATGTGATGAAAGTGAATGAAATATCCAAGTCCTTTTTATTGTAATAGTGAAGTAACTTGTAATCACATGATTATTTTAATTTTCTAGATATCGCAACTGCTAAGTGGTTTTCTTTAAGTCAATTGATTTATTATGTAGGCTTCTAAAATAATAATTGTTTCTTTATTCATAAACGTTTGAGTGAAGGTCTTCTTCAATTTTGCAGATGGAGTGGAAGGTGGCATTTTTCTTAATTCTCAAATTGTGTGCAGAAATGAATTAATAGAAGTGTCTGGTTTTGTAACACAGAAAGATATTGCAATAACAACTCTGACAGCAATGGAACATAGTTTCTTTATGGTAAGAAATGGTTTTGTAAGCAGTTTTGCCTTCCAAATACATTTTATTTGTCAGGAACCAATTTTTTGCAGTCGCAAATGAGGTTGAACAAGAGCATAAAGTCAAATCAACGAAGAACAAGGATATCAGAACTTTTGACTGAACTGGGACTCTCTGGACAAGAGGACACTCAATTAAAATATTTATCTGGGGGTGAAAGAAAAAGACTGTCTGTAGCAGTGGAGGTGAATTGTTGGAATATTGGAAATGTTTTTACAATAGTTAAAATGCACATGCCAATATGTCATTGAATGTTTCTGCAGCTCCTCCATGATCCACTAATTTTGTTCTGTGATGAGCCTACAACAGGACTTGACAGTTACAATGCTTTGCTTCTTATTGAAAAACTTCAAATAATTGCTAAAGCAGGAAAAATAGTTATGTGTTCCATCCATCAACCTGCCTCTGATATTTTCACTTGCTTTAATCAAATTATTCTTCTGACCAATGGTAAATTAGCATATCATGGACCAACTAATCATGTCTTAACTTACTTTTCAAGGTTAGTGAAAACAATACACTTTTGGGTTCTGCATTAATTGATACAATTGTGTTTGGTACTGAACATTGTTGTATGTTTATACCTAGTTTAGGATCTCCCTGCCCTTCCAACTATAATCCAGCTGATTTTCTCATAACGAAATTTGCAATAGTACCTGGAGATGAGGATTCATGTACTGCTTCTAATGAATATTTTTGTCAAAAATTTGCTGAATCTCACCTTGGAGAAAGTTTAAGATGTAATGAAGATGATCGGATCAATCAAGTGAGAGCAAAAGCAAATTGAACAATCTATTTTTCATGTTTTTAAATGTATATTGGGAGTTTTCAAAACATTGAATAATCATTTGCAATCATGTGTTTTCAGGACCAGTCAGCAAATAAAAATAATTCGTTGTAAGTTTTACTAATTATATATTTTTTTGTAAAAATAAGTTCAAATATTGCAGTATTGGTTTTTGTTTAGAAAAATAAAATGTGCACAAGAATTAAAGCAATTTGAATTACTTGGACCACATGAACATTTTGCATTTTGTAAATCTTTGGTTCAAAAGTAATAATAACTTCTTATTGTAACACAATTTTGAGAGGCCAGCCCCTGAACCTATTTTACATCATATACAGGCAAAGGTCAATGCACGGGTAAACATTCTAATATTGCTAAGCATGTATTAACAAACAGGAAGGTTTAGGAAGGATTATATTTCATGGAATATCAAAATTTCAATTTAATGAAAAAAATTGTCAATATTCTCTACATATCTGCCCATGCATACTACAAGTGCAAATGAACTAAACCTCAAACAAAAGTAATAGAAGAGGCCAGAAAAGTCTCATTTTGTGTATTACAACCTCAGATACATTAGTCATTCCCCGAATCAAGGTTTTAAAGGTCTGGGACATAGGTACTATTTTTGAGTCATGCAGAAGGATAATGTCTGTTGCAGTGTAATGTGTGCTGCAGATTGTATGTATTTATGTAAGAATTTGTACCTGCTAATTTCTTGATAGTACATGCTACAAAATTCTTCATTATTTCTTAGGTCTCTCTGATGTATAAATTAAGGGAAAATGTATTATCTAATATTAGTGAACATTTACTGGGTTTATTGTTGATGGCATCTTATAAATCATACAATTCACAATAGTTTTCCTTAATGTTTTATCTCTAGAAGTGATAACAACAGAATAAAAGCAGAGAGGAAAAATTGTGAATTTGGAAATCAAATGTACAAGTACCCTAACACTTTAAGAAGGGAATGACAAATATTTGGATCAGTTTAAATGATAAGTTGTATATTTAAATAGAATTAGGGTCATTTAATTGATATTTGGTATTAAAGAAGGAATTTGAGACTTGTTCTACAACAATTTCTTCTTTGTATCAGTAATCAGTCTCCTTGGATGGTCAAATTATATTGGTTAATATGGAGAAATGTAATGGATTCTTTAAGAACAAAACTTGGACATTTTCAGCAAGCTGCTGTTTTCCTTGTAGGTATTTAATATAAATACTATAAAATCCAAATAATTTTTTTTCATTTAACTCTTGATCATACTCTCTCCTACAGGTAACATCTTTAATGCTTGCAATATTTTATTCAAATATTTTCACACATACTCAGCAAGGTATTCAGGATGTTCATGGTTTGCTGTATTTGATTTCCTCTGAAGTTTACTTCACTTCCACATATCGAGTCCTTAATACATTTCCTCAAGAAATTTCAGTATTTACAAAGGAAAAAGATCTTTACCCAACTTCTGCCTATTATATTGCCAAGATAATTACAACAGTAAAAAACCTTTTTATAACTCCTTTATTTTTTTTCTCTCATCTATCATAACAATGCATTAAAAATTAATGTTTTCAGATTCCAAGAACTGTAATAGAACCAGCTATATATTTAGCAATTATATGCATTGTACAATATCTCTGTGGATGCCCTGTTTTATCGTACTTCACGTTACTTGGTCCGTTACTAATATCAGCGTGTTCTGCCTCAGCCTACGGTAAGTTGGTATATTCAACAAGTTATTTCTATACATTGTGAGCTTGGATGTAACTCCAAGGGTTCGATTAGAACAATCTATTGAATAAAAAGAATCAGGTAATGTATTGAATTTTCTTTATTGTTAACAAAATTATAAAAATTTATCAAAATGCATTCTCTTAAGTGAACAATATTTGTATAAATTGAAATTAAGTCAAATTAAGGTAATTTTACAAGTTAAAGACTAAATGTGCCGTGTCTGAAAGACTGTTTTTTCTAATAATTTTACTGAAACATTCTGGGTGGAAGGTCTCAAAACAAGAAAAAAAAACTTACAAAATGTGCCTTTCATGAGTAATTCCCAAACGTTTTTCATAAATTGGTTTTGTTGGAAAACTTGAGAGAGGAATTGCACAATGCTATATATGCACAGGGCTGAAGTTTCATGGGACCTATAGCTACCTACAAAGAGAAGATTAAAAAATGTGTACATTCTACATCATTGGAAGTTTAATTTTGACTCCCAAAATCATAGTAGAATTCAGCCTCTCATTCTCATTCACCTTCGTGAATATTATAACATTCTTATTCATCAAAGCATTATTTATGCTCTGATCAACTTAACAACAAAAGCTGATATTTATTTACAATGTGCCAGGAAAAATAAAATGTAAATATAAAATATAGTATGTTGTGTGTTTTTTGTATCAAAAGCAAGTTAAACAATTCTTTGAATGATATTAGAGTTACACATTTGTTACTTCGGCTATATGTGATGTTTAAATTGTTTTCTTTTGTTGTATTCAGAATAGTTTCTCAGGATAAATAATATAGAATTTGCTAAGACTTTATTGAATGATATGAATATGACAATGAAAATAATCTATTATTGTTTTTGGACAGGGTGTGCATTATCTGCTGTATTTCAGTCACCTAACATTGCATCTGTGATATCTGTGCCTGTGGATCTTGCAACCATGTTAATGGCAGGAATGTTCTTCAATATCAGGTTCATAGTAATATAGATCATTTTCTGAAATATTTTAAAGATATTTTGAGTTGGGCTTCAGTTATAAAAGTTTCATGAAGATGTTCCTTACTCTGATGATTTTTTCACACAATTTTAGAAGTTTACCATCAGTAATCAGTTGGATAAAATACTTGTCTCAGCTCCACTATACAAATGAAGTGCTTTTGGTTCTCCATTGGCAAAACATTGATTATATTGGTAAGTATACAAATGACTTTATTTTCTTTTGTTCATCTTCATTTGGTGCGCATCAGTAACTAAAACTATAACATTCTATAACAAACTATTACCTCTTGTAATAAAATTATACCAATTTTTATTTTTTTAAACAGATTGTCCAGAAGATAAATCACTGCCATGTCTAAGAAATGGAACTCAGGTATTACAAGCTTACGGATATTCTCCAGGAAATGTTTCAGGAGATCTAATTGCTCTTGTATTAATATTTTTTATTTTGAATGTGATTGGATGTTTGGGATTATGGAGACAGGCTAGGAAAAACACATTTAAGTAATAAGACTTGATAATTAAACAATAGATAAAAAAATTCCTGATTTTTATTTTACATTTCACACTTTTACACTTTTGTTGATATCGGTAAAATTTCATGTGACTTAGTAAATAGGTTGTTTTGTACTGCGAATCCAAATGGCTAAAAAGCCCACCATGTGAGATATACTGTAGATGGCAAAAAGTCCCAGTAAATCCATACTAAAATTATTCGGACCATAGTCATACTTTTCTAGTACTCCTCTTCCACTGGAGATACATGGTAGTTCAGGATTATCAGGACATTCTAAAAAATGTCAATTATGTATCGTAAAGCTGATACATAAAAGTAAAGAACTAGCAACAGAATTCAATGCAGGTCTTAATACTTACTAATGTTATGAATTTGTTCCCACTGGAGAATAGAAATTGCCTCTGTACCATAATAAAATTGTGATACATAACGAAGCCAAGATAAATAAGCTGGAAGACTCCTACCAAAATATTTACAATATATTAATTGACAGACAGTGACTGCTACTAACTCTTTAATGCAATATTAATGTACTCACCCTAGCTGAAGAAACAGGCCTGAAAAAATTAATGTGAGAAAGTCTATTGGTACAGACAACAGTGATGCTGTAGCTACTGATTCAAATGCTGCAGACATAACACAACCTATAAAACGTAAAAGCAAAGTAAGATATTTTGTATGTAATTGATATTTTTGTAGTAAATAATTTTTGTATTGTGTAGATTGTGTAGAAATACACACCAAGTGCTGCTGAGGATTTTGCACACATTATCACAGTTAAACAAAATAGTAAAAACACCCGAGCATCTCCTTGTAAATCTGCTATCCAAAATATGAGAGATGAGTATAAGAATGGTTCCACTATAGTTCGGGGTATCTGAGGACGAAAATAAGAAAGAAAAAAAAAATTGAAAGAAACGTTAATTTTTCTATTACATAATAAATTATCAGCAATATTATTCACTTACCAAAACCAGCATCTTTGATATGTAATATGGACCAGGTTTGTAAATCCCATTAGCAATTTCTCGAAGTAAAATTGGTATCTCACTTGGGAAAGTATGAAACACACTATATGAGAATGTGAATATTGTTTCTGTTACTATGAGATACATAAGTCCTTGAACATTTTGTATTCCAGTTTGATCAACTTTTAAATTTGTATATGGTGTAGCTAGTATGAGAGCTATAAACTGAGAAACCAAAGAAAATGTTATTGGTGTTACTGGCTGGATCATTAATATGTGTTGTTACTATTAAAACTCAAATTATATTCATGCTTTACCAGGTACAAAATTGCACGAAGTAACAGATTTGAGGAGTTTCTTAACAGATGAATCACATTTCTCCAAGTCAGCCAATAAAGTTGTTTTAAGTAACCTGGTCTACATCTATGAATGAAAAAAATGGGAGATAAAAATTGTGTATGCACAAAAATGTTATACTTTCTGGTTATACCGTATATAAAAACGAGGAAAGGAGTTTTCATTATTATTATAACTTTCAGACTTGTTATTATGTTTTAATTTTCAATATATTTTGATTTCTGTACATTCAAGATTCTGTTTCTTATAATATAAGACATGATTGAGAGAATTTTGTTTTTTTGTTTTTGTTTTTAAGCACTAATATTCTTGTAAGGTATTTTCAATATAAATATGAAATACTGTAGATTATCTTCTAAGACCTTTGTTTTCGTTTTTTAAATACAATTTCCACGTGATAAACTTACATTTCTGTGTATTTCTGGAAATCGGCAATGTTCTAGAATATAAACATTAACTTTATTAGTGTCATATTTTTTCAATAAGTAAATTGAATTTTATTGAAGAATGAAATATGTATTCTCTTCTTACACTTACATCACTAGAATGTGATGATTGAAGTCTGGAAGATCGATCAGAAGATAATTGAAACATGTTCATTCTTTTATTGTAAAATGACAATTGTTCAGCAAGTTCATGTCCAAAAGTAGAAGATTCAAATGCATCACAAATCGATTTTACTTTTCGCTTACTCTCTTGTTCCCTGCCAGCAATAATTGATAATTGTGAAATGTAAAATTCAGCTCGATTGAAAGCCTTGGGGCAAATGAGATTTAAGCTGAAATGTTTTAACAAAACAAAATTAGTATTTTCTTAAAAAGAAAAGGAAATATTATGGATATTACAAAAATTCACACCTGCGAAAATGCTGAGCTGCACATACTGTATCTCCATAAAATGCAACACGACCATCAGCTAGTAATAATACATGACTAAACATATCAAAAAGACCTGATGCTGGCTGATGAATGGTGCACACAACAGCTTTGCCTCGTTGAGCCAAGTAACTTAGTTTCTCCACTACAATGGATGCACTGTAGCTATCAAGACCAGTTGTTGGTTCATCACAGAACAGTAACAATGGATCATTTAGTAACTGAGGAGAAAAAATGACATGTACGTAGTAATAAATATATCCCTTCAGTATTTTCCCGTGTCTGAAGCTTCAGAAAAAAATAAGAACCAAACCAATATTACCTGTACTGCCAGAGATAATCGTTTTTCTTCTCCTCCTGAAAGTAATGACAACTTTGTGCCTTGACATTTTGCAAGACCTAATTCTGAAAGTAGGGCACTGATATGCCTCCTTCTTTGTAATGCTGTGGTTGAAGAATCCATTTTTAGGGACGCCTATAGAATAAATAGAATATGATTTTATGGTCCAAATTTCTCCACAAGTACATAGATAGTTTTGTATAGAATTGTACCATGAATTCCATGTGTTCTTGAACTGTCAATGAATTAATGACAAGATCTTGCTGAGGAACAAATCCAGAAATATGTGCCATGAAATTCTGATCCACAGTCTTCCCATTTATTAAAACTTCTCCATCAACAGCACCTTTCACCCTCATACTTATTGTTGCTAGCAGAGATGTCTTGCCCGCACCACTAAATGGAATATTTAAAAATTAAAATAATTTCAGTTTTATTTTGTGTGACTAAAGTAGCATGCTGAAGAATAGGCAGGTAGTGAAAATCTAACCTGGCTCCCATAATAGCCAATAAGTGTCCAGATTTTGCTATTCCACAAACTGAAAAAGATTAAGGTTTCATGTATCCCAGAATGATGAAACAATAGATTTATTCACAAAATATTATTTAGAGCATGGGATATCATACCATTTTTTAACACTTGAGTGTATTCCACTTGTTCTCTCTTCCAGAACATGGATTGTTTTCTTTTTTTATACCATACAGATACATCGTTCCATGTCACTGTAATATGTGTCATCTTTTGCTGTAGCAGGTTTTCTGGATTAATGAGGGGTTCCATTGTGGTAGTTTGCATAGCATTTGTCTATAAAAAGAGTAATGTAATATAAATTGGATAAATCAAGTATTGCACTAAAAAGAAAAGGGGGAACTAATGTCAAGGTTACCATGTTTTATAGAGGAGCTGCTGGATCATATGAAAAAAAAAAATCATTAAAGAACTGGTTTCAATGTGAAAAGATTGTTTTTCTGAAAGTAATTATTTTAAGGAAATTCAACTAGTGCAGCTCAATGAATCAAATCATTCTAATTATCATATCAACATCCCACTTGTCAAGTATGTTTGTAGAAATACACCTTTCAAGACAAATGACGACATTCCACTTATTTTCTAACATATTTTCTGCAAAGGCCCTATTTTTGAAAACCCATTCCTTGGGCCTGCCTCTTACTATTTATTATCTTATCGCACATGGATAATGTAATTAGTTCATGGGCATCAGCACTGTCAATGTAATTAATCAGAAAGAAAATCCTAAAAGAAAAAAAAATTAAAGTAGATGTAATAGTACATTTGTGGGCATCTACGATGATGTACAAACTTATATTTTTCGTAAGCCCTAGGTGGTTCTGAGAATGCCACTGCATTCCTGTTGGGTAGTCTAAATGTTCATGATGATTTCAATTATTGTTAAAGTTATAGTAAGATGCCTGTTTTGATTATTACAGTATTATGTCAATTAAATATGTCATTGATAATTCTTTCCAATTCATGTCAATGGCATAGATTTAATCCCAATTTAATAAATGTGATTTGCATACATGGAAAAATTGATAAGAATATTTCTAATCTTTTCTTGTCATTACTCTCTCTTTTGATATGGGAAATCTACTTCATTAAACTGTTTAATAAAATTCTTTCTTCTGTGAGTTTTTTTTAATTCTTAAAGAACTTCTTCTTTTTGTTGCAATTTTGGGATGTCTGATTGGAAAAAAATCAAGTGATTTCTTTGTCTCAGATCATCCAGCAGACAGTGCTCAAGTAACTTGTATGGTTTCAGGATAAAACATGAATTAAGTAACTTGACTCATGTTTTCTGTTGAAACTACTTTGAACATATAGTAAACGATTCTTCATAATCAGCATTCACAATGAATAGTAACTACTGTGCAATGCCAAAAAATTCAACAAAATATTTATTGCTTTATCAGGTATAAAACATGCATGGATTATACTTATTTCTCATTCATCACACACACTTTTTACTGTTCATAAAAATGACAAATAAATAGAAGAACCTATTTTAAAACCTTTCTAGATTGAAAAGTAATGATAAGTAAAAATCAAGATTCAAATTTCCATAAGAGCCAATCAAATAACCCATTTTTTTTTTTAATTTTGTGATAATTTTTTCTAAGCAGTTACATAATTTATTTTAAATTTCATCATTCATTTCAACTTATTTCATTCAAGTTACATCATTCTTTTCAAAAAAAAAAAAAAAAATCGAATTACGTAATTGTGTAATAAAACTCATTAGTATAAATTCCACACTTCCAAACATATCCTACTAGGCTTATGTGCTTTAAAGCATCAAGCATATTTGTTGCAAAAACATCTTACTACGATATTTTAATGCCAATTCATTAAATTGTAATCAATACCTATTTATCCGTAAATTACACTTATTGCCAATTACAATTTTTCTGTTACGACTAGTAGGGTACCCCTATTTCAGTACAATCCTTTCCATATACAATGCGCACTGGAAAGATGACGGGGGATCCTAGGGTTCAAGAAACGACGGCGGCAGGATTTATGGCACTAGTAAGCCAACCAGGCCGAATTCAGCTGCAGTCTGGGGGAAAATTCTAGCGCCCGGCTGCTCAGAACGGTAGTTTTCCGTGCTTTCTCCGATCAGTACCAGACGAGTGGCGGAGCAGTACCCACAAACGGGCCACGGACCCCACGCGATCCATCCTTCCTCTTCCTGATCCTATCCTCAGCCCTACACACACTTACATTCACATGCACTATACTCCCACGTTTGTCCCGGCTGGAGCGGTGTCACGCTGGTCGAGAAAGCTGGTTTGGAAAATCTCTACAAGGCGACGTAGGTCGGTACGGGATCTCGCCAACCAGCAGTGGAAGATAATAGCTATCTTCGAGATTTAACAAAATCCATTACACTCACGAGATTGATGATCTTATCAGTTGACTCATCCGGAATCACTAATCAATAACGGTTGAGTGTCGTTCAGAAGAAACCATCGCCGGAGGGGGAAGCAGACACTCATGCAACCCGCAACGCACATTACATTCCCGCTTCAGAACGCTACATTGACAAAATTTTGTATTGCTTTTTGGAAACGTCTTGTGTGCTTTATCTAATAACCCTCGCAAGATCGTGGTTTACTCTAAAATATGGACTTTTGGAATTATGAAATTATTCCACACCTAACATCTTGTAGATGGAAAAAATAAAGTTTGAAATAATTATGAAGGGAACTCGTGGCAAAATGGCTCGCGCATACACCTTCCAGCGCGAATTCCCGGTCAATTCATGTGGAATTTGTATTGAGTAAAGTGAGCGCCTGCCCGGTTTTCTCGGAATTCTCCAGTTTCCCCTGCATCTCATTCCACCACTCCATCATCTCATTAGACCATTTACGAACCTCAACAATAATGAAAGTGCCCCAATACCAATAACTAAACAAAAATTATCAATAAACAAGCATAAACTTCAAAAAATAAATGTCGATAACAAGCTTCATGCAAAATAGTTAAATTACTAATGAAAGAGAGTTATAATTAAAGCAATCGAATATGTAATTTAGAAAGTTTCAAAAGTGTTGGTTGAATTTGGACAATTCACCGTCATAAACACAATTAACGCCTACTGTTCCAATGACTGATGATCCTTAATGCTGACTTTCCTTACTGAGCAACTCTTTTTAGAACCTCCCCCCTTTCCCCCACCCCTTGAATTGTCTTCTGCGTGGACCCGGCGACCGTCAACTGCCCAGACGTTTGCAACTGATGGCTTGGGCTGTCGCGGTCATTTTTTAAGATTGGCGCGAAAGAGTAGCCGGCCCTGGACGAATCCGCTGGCCATTCTTTGTTATATAAACAGTCTTCGACCTAAACCGATCAGCGTTTACGTAAGAATGCTGCGCCGTTGCCTTCACATCCCGACGGGGCCACCACCACCATTACCCCACTCCAGCGCAATCGGGCCGCGGGAAGGACGTTTCGTCCAATTGCACTTCGTATTCAAATTATCAAGTACTTGCAAAGTCTTAAAAATTGTGGACGTAATATGGCATTTATAAAGAATTAATGTACTGCAGAAAGTATAGTATTTTATTTCTTTTTAATTTATGAGATGCGCTACACAATATTATAAACTTGTAGTTTTCAAATAGTTAATTACGTCATACTATATGTTTTAGGACCATTGTTTTGATTTAAGATCATGTTTTAAGAATTAAATTCTAGTACACGAATAAATATGCTGAAATGCTGTTTTACTACAAATAAAAATTACATTTCACATTATACAATTCGAATATTTCCGGTATGAAAACGAATGATTTTATTATTTCATGAAGACTCGCACTTTATCAATGTTACGTACAATAGTCATTTAGCGCGACGTGCAATGAGTCAATGATCTGCCGATTGGAATGAGCGTGGAGTTGTTTTTTATTGCAAATGGCGGCCCTTCGCCTATTTACGAGGTCTGTGAGTCCGTCGATGGCCGCCGCTAAGGCGCCAACTCCCTACGGAAGTGGGCGCAGGTTACGTAAGGGCCCCTCATCACCAACCACGCATCATGATCTCTTTGCTCCATCGCAGCAGATGTGGGTGCTCTTCAATTATATACTCAAATGTTTTACCTCGATTACTAATAATTTTAACTTCTTGAAATAATTCAGAACAAACAAACGTTTCGAGAAGAGGTAATCGTATTACAAAGTTCGCCGACCCTAACATAGCAGACATTCCTATTTTTAATCGGTAGTCGCACATTAATAATAAAGTTGTCTTATATTTAAGTCTGAAAAAAATTTAGTTTTCTTTGTTACTGTGTATATTTTAAAAAAAATTAATGTTCTTTTTCGTACTAGAGCAATAAAAGTTATTTGAAATTCTATTTTTATTACTGGTTATTGTAATAGTTTTAGAATCACTAAATTTTGTCAGAAATACATACGTGCGAAAGCGTACAATTTTCGTGTTTTTTTATGCTTCGAAATTGTTCAAATTATATGCATTATTGCAAATAACTTTTTCGAAAAAAACAAACAGAAAGTACAGTTTTTCTGTTATCAATTTATTAAATTAAAAATGTTGGCGACATACGGGAAGGATTGTTTACATTAAAACTCAATAAATATTCGGGGATTTTATTGAGGAACGAGCTCAGATGCTCCTTTTTGTTAACAAATATCTTAAGCAGTTTCCATTCTGTTATTTTGTTAAAAGGTCGAAAAAATCCAGAAAATACAGTTTTTCTGTTAACAATTTATTAGATAAAAATGTTGGCGATGTACGGGAAGGATTGTTTACATTAAAACTCGATAAATATTCGGGGATTTTATTAAGGAACGAGCTGAGATGCTCCTTTTTGTTAACAAATATCTTAAACAGTTTCCATTCCGTTATTTTGTTAAAAGTTGTGCAGTCTAAAATAACACTAATATAAGGAAATATGTGTAGTTTTTACGTCACGTGCATTTTAAAATACTATTTTCCTAAAACAAATTAAAATTTAGTTTTGGAAGAGCAGTCATCGAGATCACGTTATATAAGATGAAGCGCGTTACGTAAGAAGCGAACTGGAGACAGAGAGGAGCGGTTTGGACGCGGCACGAAAGGGTGCGTGGGGTGATCTAAGTGTCGGCGAGCGACCAATGCACTCACCGGGACGCGGCGGCGGCGGCGGCGGCGGCGGCTGCGACGGCGGCTGCGGCGGCTGCCAGATCCTCAGCAGGACCTCGCCGGGGTATGCTCGCGCGTCGGCGGGCTCCGCCGGTCTGACCAGGTGGACGGGTGGCCGTAACCCGCTACCTCGCTCGCCCAGACATCGCGCGCGGAGGGAGCGGGGGAAGGGGGGGGGCTGGGCGGCGCGGGCGGGCTGCGTGAAGCGGGCTGGAGCGTGCGGAGCGGGGCGGAGCGGGCGGGAGCGGGCGGAGCGGGGCGGACGGGGCGGAGCGGGGCGGAGCGGGGCGGAGCGGGGCGGAGCGGGGCGGAGCGGGCGGAGCGGGCGGAGCGGGGCGGAGGGGCGAGCGGCGGCGGAGCGGGGCGGAGCGGGGCGAGCGGGGCGGAGCGGGCGCGAGCGGGGACGGAGCGGGCCAGAGCGGGAGCGGAGCGGGCGCTGGCCTCGCATGGGCTGAGAGAAACACCGCCCCGCCCCGCCCCCGCCCCCGCTGGAGACTTCCAAGGGCCGGTTGCCCGCAGGTAGGGTCGCGTTGTGCCCGCGAGCAAGCCATCTCAGAGAAACGACTCTTGTTAACACGGCACAGTTCCACACGTCTTCCTGTATCTTGAGCCTACCAAACATTCTCCTTTTTTCAACTCGACTGCACGAAGAAAGAAGAGTTATGCTTTTACAGAGGGCTTTGTGTTTTCCACCCGCACTCATAACTTTTGAACCAATCAATAGATTTTGATGACTGACGATCTCTCTTCAGACTGAGAGTGATGAAGTCTGATTGAAGTTCCAAATAACCAACGTGGACACTTCACAAAATAAACACGTTACTTGCAGTTGCGTAACATGCATTTATTTAGATCACATAATAATTCCGTAATAATACGACTATTTACCCAAATATTCTCTAAATCAAAATATATAAATATGCAAACGCGTACTTTTTGATGCCGGTTGCGAAACTCTAAATCACAAAGAGAGGTGAATGAGGGATCATTTGAAAGCTGATGAAGACTTTCTCATTAAAATGTGTTCAAGAATACTTAATCCATTTCATTTCCCTTTAAATACCTAAACAAATTTCTATAAATGTAAAAATGTTTGGGTACCTTTTTATTTCATTTTTTAAATTAATTAATGGTTCAATAAAACTCTTTACTACCACAAAAAAGTTGCGTAATAGGTCGCACGGTGCTTTTCAGATTATATTTTATCAGATTCGGAAGGTTTTAAGCAAATTTACTAATGCGGGTTGAAACATCATTATAAATGAGGTGGAAATTTCAATAAAAAAGGTAAGCTTCTAGAAAGGGAAATAAAAGTTAAAAGGTGACTGCTGTGGCTGTTGGATTCGTTGCGAGAGACCGAAGGTTAAACAAGACGTTAATGCCTGGACGTGATGATTGTGAAAGGTGATTAAGTGCGTACTACAGTTGATTAGTTGCGTACATTGAATGACTGAAACAAGTACAATTGCATTCCGTGTAGTAACATTCGAAATTAAATTACGTCAACCGCAACTCGTAATAAAAGAACAATTTTCCCACTTCTGGTCCTTTCACCCAGGGAAATCATCAGAAAGAAGAATTCTTTGTCCAGTTCTAAATAAAAACAATAATTGCTAGTCAACCTTGTCTTGTTACTATAATTTATGACTTCAATATTTCTCAAAAAGCATAGACTACATTATTTTTGTCGCTTGCGCACTTCAAATAACGTTAAATTTAACAAACATAAGTAGTCCTCACAAACAACTTATCTCAAACAACTAGCAGTACCATGTGTAACCATCAGTAATAGTGATTCTGTAATACTTGGTTGCTGTTGGATTCTACTTGTTAGCGTAACTTCTCAGTATATTTGTTGGGACGATATTTGACCAATGTAATTTATACGAGGTAAAGAAACCACAATAAAATCTCTTTCAGTGATAAACTTTATTTATAATAAAATGCATCAAAAGTCATTAAAGTTATTTGAAGATTTGTATTTGCTCTCCTTTTGTGTACGACGAGATCAGATTTTCGGACACATCCATTGCCGTACTGTCTGCATGTAAGGCGAGCCGCCTGCAAGCCTTGGGCTCTTCTTTGCATACCCCTGAATGTGTCCTGCTGGGGAGAAGCCATCCTATCTCGCAGGCCCAGGAACCTGCCTCAGGTCACTGTGAGGTGCTGAGGGCTGGCGGGCTGATTCGCTTTACGATGAGCTCTTCCGTGTTTGTTAGCAATCTACCTATCTAAATTCTTCCCACCTATTTAGCCAGTCTTGAATATCAAATGTATGTTATGATTGAAGCAGGACCCATAGGCAGAAAGTTCGTGGAATAATAATTTATTTCTTGAGACTTATTCCACAACAACCCCTTAAACTGTTGCGGAATAAGTCTCATGAAATAAATTGTAATTTCAACATTTGCCTGTCTTTAAATATGCACGTATGGAGCCTCATTCCTTCATAAAATATAAATGTTCTTATATTCTTTACTTCATGGTGTGGAGTGGGTGTTTGCAGCCCTGAGCAGTCTTGTGCCTTTAATTCTGTTCACAGTCGCCTAGCAATGCAACCACCAATAAAAAGCAGGGGTCAACGGGGAACCACGGAATAAACTGCTATATAATTGAAAGGAAATTTTATATATTTAAGAACTAATCTTTTTAGCAGTATATAACAATAATTTTATGTAAGATTTTGTAATAATATTTTCAGTTTTTGAGGTACAGGAAGGGTATTTTCTGTCCTTTGATGTATTTTGAAGAGTTTCTGTCCTTGCGGTCCCCTCCGCAGAAACATAGATGTCCGCTTCTGAAGATCTAGTTCAACATCCGCTTTGCTTCCCCGATGGCACATCTGTTCTCTATAGCGACAAAATCTGAAATAAGGTTTCACTGTGATTATGGGTAGGCTGTCTGCAAGAAAACGTTGGGGTTTCTATGAAGAGACAGTTTTAATAATAAAAGTCCTAAATGGTTAAACAAAATCTTCCCTAAACAAGAATGGAAAAAACAACTTTGGGATCCGTTGTTGTTGCACTTCTCCTTTAGTACGCGACTGATAATGTGGTTCAGCCAATGTCTTTAAGGGAATCGTATGTTAAGATTGATTGTTAGTGATTCCGGGTGCGTCGGCTACTGAGGTCATTAGCCCCGTAAGTGTTGTGCATATTTTTGCTCGGGAGTGGGGTCTGCCACCGCTATTCGGCGAGATCCGGCGCCGACCTACCGTCGGCTAATGGGGTTTTCCTCAACCAGGTATCTCCCACCAGCGAGGCGCCGCCCTAGCCAGGACAAGCCCTAAGCTCCCGACCGGTCTCCCGTCATGTGTGGTAGTGTATTGTGTGTAATGGGTGAAGATAAGACAAGGAAGAGGAAGGAAAGATCGCTCGCGGCCTGTGGCCCATTTGTTAGGGTACTGGTCCGGCATTCGCTTGGTGTTAATCGGAGAAACTATGGAAAGCCACAGATCAGAGTAACGGGCCGCTAGAATTCTCCAGTCAGCGACTGAATTCGACCTGGCTGACAAGCTACTATCAAAAATCCTGTCACCGTCGGAACTCGAACGTACTATCTTCCTGTTAGAGGAACCGCAGTGACATAAGTTTTTGTTAAGTAATAAGCTGTCAACCTTTAGATATTTTCGCAAGATGTCATGGCTCAGTATCAGCATTACTGTTGCCTCTGCAGTATCGCTGACCGAAAGGTCCCAGTGTTTGAGTCCCCACAGTGGCGGATTTTCGACTCTAATTACATAGTTAGGTCGAATTCAACTACTGTCTGGAGGACGATTCTAGCGATCGACTGCACTGAATAGTATTTTTCCTAGGATTCTCAACAACAAAATTATCGCTAATTTGCAGTCTATGATCCAACAAGTGTTTTCACCTCAGTGTTGTTCTGCAGCGCCATCTAATAGAGTTACAACAAAATTGACAGCACATAAACCTTCTCGGTGAAAAATACGTAGATGTGCCAACTTTCATGGAGATCGGTCAAACGATGTCGGAATTAACCGCTTGTATATATACCAACATCCATCCTGGATATTCGTGGAGGAATCGTCGAAACCTCGTAAATGAGCTTTTAAGACAATTTTAACCATATTTTGTTGAATAAATTACTGGGATATTCCGAATGGCGAACCCGCAATAAGCACTCAAAAAGTTGGTTTGAAGAAATTATTTCTAGGCACAAATTTGCATTGCAAAACCTTAGAAATAATTCAGAATCATGCAAATTGTTTATTATTTACAAAAGAAATTAATATACGAGTATGTGTTAATTTTTCTTTCTGAACACTTTGTGCACTAGTTATTAACGCATAATTAACTCATTAGAAGTTACAGTTTCCCTCATTGTCCCTCAAGAGGCTCATTCACCGCAATCATAAAAAATAATTTTAATCGCAAAACAGTGCGAATATTTTGGAAAAAATCACATATTGAAGATGTGATTAATGTTAGAAGGGGAGTGTTTGAGTTTTGACCATAGAAAACCCGGGATTTAGTGAAGTACTTCACATGAAAAATGAGACTTTGTTACTCATACTTTCTTGAATTCCCCACAAGACCATTCTCTACTTAAAAATGCATTCAAATGAGCTCTCATATCGTCATGTGGCAAGAGCCGACTTTTCAGAGGATCCGCTCTGAACAAGGGGACAAGGTTTCGTAAATCAATAATGTCGGTTTAGACTCCTGCCTACCTGGACGCTGTTCTCTCGTCTGGCTCCGAGAAAAGCTCATCTTAATCATCGATATTAGCTTTACTTCTATTAGTTAAAATGAAAGTAATAATAAATTGTCTCAAATCCATCCAAATTTTCAAAGGCAGTCTCTATGTTTCAAGATATTTTAATTCCATAGCTTGTATTGTTTGTTTCGGAAAAACGAAGGCATCATCACATTCTAATAACACCTAGTAAGGCCCGATGTTGACATTTAATCAACATCAACAGTAAACGTAGCTTCACGTGCCCTCTTACATCTCATATATTTATTACTTATTGACGTTAACTTAATTGGCCTACTAGTATTACAATCGCACCAAAATCAAGCACCAGGTTTTATCGTCAAAAATACTTTACAAATTTTATTGGTTTTTGATAATTAGGAGTACATTATCCGTGTTCGATGTTGCAAAAGGATCCATCCGTGCGTTCCTTCTCATAAAGATGTGTAGAAACCTTAGCACTAGAGTGCCTTTTCACGAAATATTCGCCTGAGTGTTTGTGAAGGAGGAGAGGTAATTGATTTGCCTCTCGACAACTGAGATATTCTAAACGATTCTAAAAAGGACTGGTACGAGAACATTTTTGTCAGCTGTAATACGAAGCCTTCAAATGGCCTTGTTTGCCAAAAATGGTGGTAAGAGAACGGAGCAATGCGATGGATGGATGCAAATGATACATTTGGACGTATCGGTAGAGACTCGGAGAATACTGACAAGATTAGCACTTTTTTGCGCGTATCGTACAGTTAGTTCATATTATTAAATCCACTTTGATGGATTTTAGATGGATGAGTAATTTACATAACAATCGTCTATTACAGTAAATCCTCGTTAACAGAAACTCGCTTAAGGCGAATAATCGGTAAACAATAAGCAAAATTCGGGTCCCGTCAGCGACGTGCATGAGGAAGTTTTAAGGGTTAACGAGAATTTCGTTACGAATTATATTTTTTTCATTTAACACGGACTTACTAAGTTTCTCCTTTTTTTTCTCTTTGTTTTTCTGTGAGCGGTTGAAGGGTTCCGACAAGAGACGAGAAGATATAAAGCTTATTCACAAACTAGCTGTGGCGATGGTGTAACGGTTAGCGTACTGGACTGTTGTACCCAAGTTGGCGGGTTCAAACCCGATCGAAGCGTGCGCTTCCTTCGGCGCCTTCCTTCGGAGGGGAAGTAAAGCCGGCTGTCCCATGTTGCATGTAAGAGATCCTCAAGCCTAAATGAGCATCTGAGCTAAATTCAAATCGCTTGTTTCGCGCCCAAGAAATACCTCCTTTCTCTCCTAGTTGGTGAAAGGAGCGTAGCGAAATTTGCGTGGTCAGACGGAAGAGCGGGCCTGATGGCCCGAGTCTCGCCACGTAAAATAAGCCAAATTCAATTCAATTCAAACTATTTACAAACATCTATGAATACCATCCATTCGAATTCTATATCCGCTAAGCCGCAATGGTCTTTCCCCAATCTAGAAATGCCCTGTTAGAAACACGTTGCACTTCGTATTGAAGGCGGCTCATCTTGTGACATCAGTCCGAATCACAACTCAAAGTCTGCTTGTGGGGCAGCAACAACTCGCCGCCCAAACGTCTCGCATCAATCTGCGCGTCAGTATCAAATATCCCATCAAGGAATCCTATCCTATTCTACCAGAAAGATTTCACCAGAAAAGGATCTTTGAGTACATTTTTTCACGTTAGAGTACAGTAATTTCCTTCTCGTGTACATTTTCCGTGTTATAGTCACTAACTCATATAGAATTGATGTACAGAACCTGGTAACACTGTCGAAGTAGGAAAATATCGTATACTATAGTGGTTCTACGGCGACTTACAAAATATTATACATTCGTACGTATGTCCCTACATGCTGTAAATAATTAGAGTGTAGATAAAACTGTTTTCAAAAAATAAAATTGTCTCCTTTGTCAGCACAAACCTTTTTTAACACGAAATTTTGATTTTTCGGTCCCTTAGGATTCGTGTTAATGAGGTTTTACTGTATATTTTCCACTTTATTTTTGTCTCTCTTCTCCTCTTTCTCTCCCCTCTCTCTCTCTCTCTCTCTCTCTCTCTCTCTCTCTCTCTCTCTTTCTCTCTCTTACACACACACACACACACACACACACACATATTCATACTAATCGTTCAGTGACGGGAAAAATGTGTACTAGAGATGTTACATTACAATTTATTGATGTTTCAAAACATCGGTGTTTAAAATTGAAACATCAATGATAATAATACGTACATCGTTCAAAAAACCATTTGTTTTTAAAAGTGATTTAGTAACCTCTAATATTTACGGTGAATAATTTAATTTCATAGGGGCCATGTTTAATCATCCATAATAATAAAGATTTAACTGACAAGACAAACTGGAAAATAATAAGAAAAAATGACAAAATTGAGCCTGAAAGCCTGCGGGTCAGAGCTTCTTCAGTTCGCCGTAGAAGGATGCGGGAAGACGCCTATTAAACATGCCTTGATCGCATCTCCGCGTGGAAAGGTCAGGGCATCTTTCGGGGGCCGTCTTTTGGAGGAGAGTCTGCTCGATGAAGGTAGTATAAACAATATTCGCGTTGTTAGAACAAATGAACTGGAATTGTTATCAGTAATATTTCATATTTTAACTTTACAAAGTTGTGATTGTGGAATGTTTTGCATTCCAAACAACACATAAAAAACATGGAGCTTTCAACAATATTGTTAAAAATATCGGTTTTAACCAATCCATGTTTAAAACATCGATGTTTTATAGAAAAATCGTTGTTTTGAAACTATTGACATCGATATTTGCATACCCTTATCATGTACTCTCTTATTGTGTACACCCTTATCGTTACACGCAGAACTTCTGGATTTTCGAGGTCGTGGGGAATGTGCCTTACGAGAATGTGGTATCAAATAATGGCTCGAATGGACCTTTTTTTTTTTTCAGAGAATGTCCAACATTCCAGGGAGGGACGGATTCGCTAATGGAACGAAGACCATTTTACGTAACACACACTAAAAGTGAATCCTAAGAATGTTCTCGGGAACGTTTTATTTTTCGTTTTTCTTGTTTTGAAACTACCTTGATAGGAACTTTACAGTCTGTAAATTGTAAATGAGGCACCTTGATTTGGAATAATTGCGCCCCAGGCAGGCACACATGACTTTCCTACTGGGAATGTCAAATTCTATTGGAGGGAAATCTCAATTTGCATCCTGGATCAGACTATCGTCTACGCCTAAGAAACAGTGGAGACAGAATGGGGAAGCACGAATTACTGGATTAAGAGTATTCATTTATCAAGAAAATATCTCTATCAAAACAACTTGAAAATACACAATAATTAGTAAAATGTAATGTTCTGTATTTTGGTAAATTCCCAGATGAATGATAATGCTAACATAAACATTTTCTCAGAATTCACAATTTTAATTCAATAAAGCCTTCATCATTTCAATTTGTATTGCAGTTGTGTCGCAGGTTTATGAAGTTAGTTTACAAAAAATAATTGTGGACGTATTCATTATAGAAACGCTGTGCAAAACAAAATTCAATTATATTTAGTTTTTAATATTCTACAGAACATAACATAATACACAAACTTTACTATCTTTTCTGTAAAACTATCGGTTTCCAATACACATGTTCAACAGTTGAATTTCGCAAGACTTTATTTAATGTTATTGATATATTGAACATCAAAACATCAAAATGATTTGCTTATTCAATTTTTAAATGGAAATTCTTCCATGTAAAAGCAGGTACACCATAAACTCAATTTTGTCTTCCTATAGAAGAGAAGGATCCCATGGATGAAGTGAGGAATCTAACACTTGAAATGTTGGATTGTAGAAACAACGACAATTTATGAATGTCAAAATTCTACGTAATATCGAGTCAGAATAAGTGAAATCCTCCGATAATGTCATGTTAAACCCAATGTCATTGATTACACCGGTTACTGTACAAAAAAACTTATTTGACTTCAAAACAAGTTTTCATCCACAGGACTGGCTGCAGATAAATATTGATCTTTTACTTTTATATTGAAGAGTCACTAAATATTACTTCTAGGTTGTAACTGTGCAATAGAATTTATATTACAATTTTGAACCCATGAAATTAAATGCAATTATTTTTATGAAAAGTATTTAATAATTCATTATCACGGACATCAGCCAGATATCAGACATGCATCACTAACTCATAAACGACGTTTTCCCTTTTCGTGTTAATATGAACATTAAAGACCTCGCTCACCAATAAATTTTCATCGAAATAGCAGATTTCCGACAGTTTTCATGTTCAAGAATGTTTTAAATTTGACGTTGACCTTTCACATGAGCCATGAATTATAATATTTGCCCTAGGACTAGAAAACGACAAAAAAAACCTTTGCCGAAACGTACAAAGCAGAGCACAACGGATGTCTGTGATACTGAATAAAAAAATCCACTGTTATTCATGGGACCAAAATAGTAATATAGTCACTAAAAGTTACCTGAATTTAATTTCGCGGAGAAAGAGAAACTTTAAAAATCGGTAGTAGATCATTCATGTAGGCTTGTGAGTTCTCCTTAAACTAAAAACATTTTTAAATATGCGAACCTTCGGGAACATTTTATCCTCAAAGTTCGATAATTCAATTCAATAAATTATCCCCTTAACTCTTTTTACATTCATTTTTTAGGCGCGTGAACATTTTTCGATAAAGAGATATTAAATAAAATTTGAAAAACCCCTTTTACCAGAAAACTCATCGCAAACATGTGTACCATACACTGATTCTAAAAGTGGCCTATGTGTCATCTGCTGACGAGAAATACATATTAGTAGGAAGAAATACTACCGTGGCAATGAATTAATCAAATATTTTCACGTCTTCACGATCCAAACACGGAACTTCACTCGCAGGTCTAGCGAACCGGGTGGAATTGAATTCCTTACAAGCGTTTTTTAAAGGCTTTTATCGGTTTCCCCCTTCCCCCGCTACAAACATTCAACGTGAAACATCTCGAAATTACCGTACAACATTTAAGCAACTCTTCTTTGCCTACCGGCGACACCTGCGATTCCCGATACAGACAATTCATAGAATTCCTTATGAAATTACGTACAAGAGATTGCCAAATCATCAAGTTTCTTTGTTACTACAAAGATCGAACGAAACTATGTTTGTCTTTTGCCGGCGCCGAAGCGAACACAATTCGGTTTTATTATCGCAATTCATTTTTGCGATGTTCATATATTGTTATAGCAAACAAAATTCTTTTAAAAAATGGCACTAGGCACCCTGACAACAGCAGGTTTTTAGATTTCTTTTCTTTTCTGTAAGGATCTCATTCTGAGATATCCCATCAGACAATTGAGACTAAATTCAAAATTTTCTTTCTCGAAAGGAATTAAAATGGTTAATTTCCTAGCAGAATTAATTTTTATTGTGGATATCTCCGCCTCTCACTATTTCATGTCCAGGACCCTTTTTATAAGTAATGTAGCACAGTTGTTTCAACTATTCGTACAAGCTTGTAGCATAAAGTGTAGCAACCTTTCTTAATTGTAAGGTAGGAGGACCAGACGTCCCATATTTAATGGCATTGTTCTTTTTTCATTACGTGTCCCGCTGTTTCGACAAAATATATTAACGGGGCGTGAAATGTCCCATTTTGTTGTTCTTGGCTATAACCTCACTGACCTCACTCTCCCTAGACGCACTCATATTTTCGCTACTTCTCTAGCTCTTACATTTCAGGTAGCTACCGCCAGGGATCAGTTTATACCTCGACTTATTTGCAGTGGCGCTTAACGTAAATCAGCTGTTGACGGAATCTTCCAATCGGACGCTTAAACGTCATCATAGTGTCGTTACCGTGATGACGTTCAAGCTCCCGATTGGATGACACCGTAACAACTGATTTACGTCAAGCGCCACCACAAATAAATCGAAGTATAAACGCTTGGCACGCGTGGCGACAGGCCACGGAGACTCTAGTGTCCATGAGACTGGTAAACTTGCTCGACTGTCTGTTGTTCGCAGTTGTTCGTTTGATTAAGTTTTTATAGTTCAGTCAAATTAGACCAAAAACGGACGATTGAAGAAAAAAAGTCGCGGAGTTTTCAAACTTCGCATGATCGTTCGTTGGTATCTACTACATATTATACTAAAAATCCTGTAGTGGGGGCGCCGGGGGTGAGGCCCGTTTAAAGGGTTTTTGTTTTTTCGAAATTTCAAATACTACATCCATAGTTATCAATCGAACCAAAAATCATGCTCAAAACCAAATTAGAGGAAACATAATTTCCTACAAAAAAATTCCTTTAAGACTTTGTTGTAAAATGAACCCTTTTCAAGTTACAGGCTCGAAAAATTCTTGTTTATATTTACAATTCCCTTTTTTTAGATATCGCCTTGATAAAAAATGTTATGATATGTTGCATGTCCGGAAGTAACTATTTTTGTTCAGCATTTATCACCAATACGTATTTGCATATCTTCACAAAAGACTCCAACATTTTACATCTTATCCAATCGGATTTTGTACATACTTGCTAGTATCCATGGTCACTGAGTCCGAGATCACTTCGGGTTCGAAAACTGATGATCCATATTTCAATTCATAAGGATGAAGTACAAATATTGTGCAAACTGGCAACACAAATTGCATAGAAATATGAGTACAAATATTGCAAATGGAATAATCACGTATATACATAAAAGGACAACTAAAACTGAGTGTCAGTGACAAACGACACACGCAATTTTTGGCGAGGTGATAGACTGATTGGGGAAATCCCCAATATTCCTAAAGTCACTACATGCATCGACCGTTCTGCAATGAATTATTCTATTGATTTTCCTAATGACTACCTGGGTTAATCGGGACTCGGAGTATTCCAAACCTTCTACCGATAAGTACGTGGAAACTTAGTTTTCTAAAAAAATCTTTATTTATTCATCAATATTAATTTTTGTATTTGTCTCAGTGATGCAGTACAGTCACATGTGAAGCACATTTCCTTCGTAAGCTCGTATTCTGTTTTGCCCCGTTTTTTCTTCCATATTTCAGAAATGTCCTGTTGTAAGTCATAAAATATGTGGTCACTCTATTGTAAGGGTACGAAATGTACAAATCAAATTCACCTAAGAATGATATTTTTGTATGGTGATACACGCCCTTTACCGAAAGTTGGATGCACCATAAAGTTCGCAAAAACCTAACTTTGACCTGGCCAGACCGGTTTACTTGAATGAAAAGCTTAAGTGTTACTGCTTCTGTTCCAAATATTCTGCGCCGAAAGCTATTCACTTAAATCCTTCATTACTGGCCATTAGATGTATGTGGTTCAGAAGCACGGACTTCACAGCTTATAAAGGGCTGTTTTGAAAATGTACAGAATAGTTTTTGAATAAGTAAAAAATAAATATGCTTGAAAAGATATATTTCTAAATGTATTTGAATACCATAACCAACAACTTACTTTGAACGTTTGCCCCGAATTTAAATTCAAATTATTTCTATTAGAAAAAAGAAATATTAGCAGAAAGCTTAATAAAAATATTGTTTGATTTGACTTGATTTATTCATTCAATAAAACAGTAAAAACTGTATATGACGTAGGGGGGAAAATATTATCGGCGCACGTTTTCTTGAGTTCCACAATCCCTTCCCGTCTTTTTTACTATAAATAGTTGAAAGATGAGTAAAAGTTTAACATAAATAAATAAAAATAAATTTTAAAAATATTTTTTAATCGCATGATTAGCAATATTTGAAAACTAGTGATTTTCGTTTCTGAGTTATAGTAAACTTATTTGCATCAGTACACGAATTGCAAGTATGATTTTTCTGCATTGCTAACAAAATAGCAACTCGCCCTTACCTCTACTCTTACCATTACAAGCAAAAGGAGAATTCAACAAAACGTGCGCATAGTGAAGCTACATTTACGTTCAGAAGCAAAACAAGGGAACATCTCAGCATTTGCTCAATGGATGAGGGAAACTGGACAAAAGCCTGATCGAGATGGGGGTATTTATATGTCTTATTTTCGAAGAATTTATTCATTAAAATAAAACTATAAAAACAGTATATACTATTTTTTTATAAATAAATGTAATTTATGAATTAAAAAATTCAACTTTTTTTATTAAAAAAGCTCATTTTTTTATCTTTTTTTTCGAAGACGCTCGTGAAGCTTACAAACGCGCTTTGAAGGCCGATGTCACGTAAGACCCACGGAACCAGAGTGCTGCATTAACAGTGCTATAATCATAAATACCTCTGCCGCCTCCTTTCTTTCACAAGGTTAACATAAATAGTGTCTAGCCAGCAGATGTATTGCAATATTATTTACTACGCCCTTATTGGCAATAAAATGAAAAGTTATTCTCGCAACGTTTAGGCGGCGTCTACAGTATCCGGTTGCTTTGCCAACATTAGCTCAAAAATTCCATTACCCTTTTTCCAAGTATTACTCTTCAATTACTGATACATATTTTTAATGTCTCTGAAGAAAAATCAGATTGCATTTCCCTGTATAAATTATCAAATGTTTTGAATGATTTTTAAACGAAAAGTTTGTAATGATGGCTCTAATCAATTGCGCTGCCAGGTCAAGTGATACTAAGATGAGATACTAATCAAAGGCATCGGATTGAAATTGTAAATGGGAGAGGGGGACCGGAAAGAGGGACTAAAGATATGAGCGTGTTTTTCAATAGTTCTTCAGTTTTATTATTGTTCTATTAACGATTGTTGCGCTTTTTAGTGTAGTGTTAATTATTACTGTGGGATTTTCCTAAGTCATTATATGACTTCAACTGATATCGCTCACGATTGAATTAAACGTGACGATTTGAATTTCATCGACCCCTTCTACCACCCCCAACCCCCGTAGTTACGGTGTCATTGAAACTAAATTGTAAAGTATCATTTGCATAATCAGACAGGCGATTCAATAACTTGTACATGTGAAGTTAACTGTTTTAAACAAATCACTACGATAGATCACCTTGTCCACCTTGTCCTTGATCACCTTGTCCACCTTTTCCATAGATCAACTTGTTTGGCTTCGGTCACCTTTGTCAAAAATTACTGGCATCCTTTACCCACGAACCTACCAACTTATGAACATAGAATCTATATTGTGTGTACATCTTAAAGAGCTTACCTCAACACTCCTTCCACAGATAGGGACTTCCAAATAATATAGCACAAGGTTTTCTTAGTGATTATGTACATTTTATTACACACATTATCTTGAACTGAGTTACTGAATCCATCAACGCTTTCCCATCTCAGTTCGTTCCTTCTGAGCCTCACGCACTGGAACCATAATAAAGGCATAAACACCAACCTGTTCGGCGAGCGTGTGAATGCAACTCCACTTCTTTGTTCGTAATGGTACCCTCTTTCGGCCTACCCGTGTGGTCTAACGCTTCTGATTCCCCTCAGTGTGGGCGAATCTCTTTGACCTATCGCGCAGCCGACACGTTCGGTAATGCATCGTTACCACACACTTCCTGCAACTCTTGGTGTCAATGAACTGCACCTTCTCCACCAGCACTTGTAGTGTTTCCAAAAAACGCAGTTTCAGTTCCGTAAGCATGCATTGAATCACCTTACACAATTATTGGCTTATTCATCCTCGCGGAATCACGCCAATGCACTTTAGCAGGTGCTGATCCGGAATGGAGGAGACCGGAGTCATGCCTCCATATCCAACAAATTTTTGTAATTTGACTCAGTTTGTTTTGAAAAAACTACCACATATTTCTAGTATCATATTCAAAATATGAATTTTTATTAGGAATACACTTTTTCATTTTCAAGCTAACAATTTTTAATATTATCTCCAAAATGTTAAGGAAGATATGCGGAACAGACATTAATTCCCCGTGAAATACTTTTCTCGATATTTACGGAATATTTTCAATACTGTACTTCTCGATACTGGAGCTGCTAATGACCAGTCCCTTCCCACGCTGTGAGCATTAAGTATGCTTCTTAAGTGTTATAATCCTGATAAAAGTATCTTATATAAAGTAGCGTCATCGAGTACAGATGAACGAGGAGAAAATTTGATAAATGGATTTATTTTAGTCCTACACAATATGTCAGCGAAGGGCACTCGTACTCAGTTTTCGCCAGAATTATATCTGGGGTGGAGCAGAGCAGCGTGATAGAGTTATGATAGGGATAACTTTCATGAAAAACAGTACAGAAAACATTAAATCACGGGTCAAACTGTTCAGATGACTGCATTCTCTTCAGAGAGATAAAGAAGGAGAAAGATCTACAGATTTTCCACGATATTTTCGATACTTCAAAACGAGCACATGAAACTCGTATGAAAAGTAATGCTTTTAAAACTGAATCTTAACATTTACTCGAAAACTATCTTCTGCAAAATGCAATTATTCTCTCTCAGATCAGGTAATCCCATTTGCAGATAATTGAAGATGCCTGGGATCATCTAAAAATAAGTTAACTTGGAATGAAAAGATGAATTCAGCAATAAATGAAGCTTAGCGAAGTCTTCACTCTGTAATGAGAAGTTTAAAAGGAGGCAATAAGAAATCCAAAGAATTAGCATATGCGTTATTATTCAGACCATTCTTCGAATATGCCGCGACTTGATGGGATCTGAATACAAGTGGGGAAATCCGGAGTAAACTACGCGTTAAGAGCGGCAAAGTTTGTTGAAAGCAAAAATCTAAAATTTCAAACATTAAATTTACATTTGGTTGGGAAACAGAGAAACGGCGACAACGATTAATGGCGATTTACAGAGCGTATTTGGGGGAAAGGAAAGCTTGAGAAGAACTTTGAAGCAAACTGTAGAAAATACATCATTCATTGGCAAAAATGACCACAAGTATAAAATTCAGGATAAAATACAACGAACAAATGTACATTCACACTTGTGAACAGAATGATACGAGATTAGAAGAGTCTGCTTGCAGCACTGTTTCATTATCCTCCAATGTGTATCAAATTGAAAAATTATTTAAATAATTAATGATATTTGATAGTAACATTTTTTAGTATCTATTGTATTTTATTTTGCGTCATAATTAATGTACGTATTTATTGGTGATTGTATTATTTGCTTTCCACGCTCCTTTTTTTATTTTGGAGTTTTTATGGTATTTTGCTTATTGTATTTGTAATGTTTATTGAATTGTATTTTGCTTTATTGATGTTCTTTTCTCAAACAAACTTGTTATTTATTGAGCAATATTTAAAATATTGTTTAAAGATGATTGCAGTTCTGGGGTGAGAGGTCGACACACACATACGCTACGGCACTACTGCCTTAACTATCTCGGCCATCTGACTAGCTATATTATTATTATTATTATTATTATTATTATTATTATTATTATTATTATTATTATTATTATTATAACTTCGTTATTTACACATCAGGTATGTTTCCTTTAAGCAATCAATATAAAGAGCAGATAGAAATGAAACATCACATAGGAAATTGCTGTTTCTTTCATCAGAATTCCACGAGTAGTGGAGTGCATTTCAATTCTGATCCCCAAAACTTGAGGACGGTCCATGGTAAAAAGATTAGCGGGTATTCTAGGACAAAGGGGAGATTTTTTTTGGAATGCGCAGAATAAAACATACCACTAAAAGGTATAAGACTACAATTTATATTTTATGCCTATGTAACAAAAATAACAAACAACGATTTGGCGAGAGTACAAGTTTAATAGTGAAATGTGATCACTTCTCAGGAAGCAACACATTCCTATAGATATCCATATTTAAATAATGATAAAAATCGAATTCCTCAGAACTACATATATAAAGTATGAACTAGCTAATATAAATCAACTCCATCTATGACAACGTTTCATATTCCTTCTTACTCAGGGCTTACATACGACATGAAGTCCGTACGATTCTTTCCTCCCTCCCAAATGTCACAAACAGTTTTCAGTACTTTAGACGGCAAAAAATAGTGTTTGTTGGCCGTAGTTGTGGAAGATGCGCGAAGTAATATCGGTCTTCTTGTTCAGGGCAGCCAATTTATCTTCCACCGAAGATAACGAAGCGGTGAGCCCTCGCCGGCGGAGGACTGAGCTGTTCAGCGCTCGCTCTTCCGGCGCAGTGTGCAATTTCGACAATCTAGGAGTAAAAAAGTAATAGCTCTGTATGGAAAGAGTTATTCTTAGTTCATGGAGGTCTTTTGTATAAATAATGTACAGAAAAGCAAATATATTCGTAAACCGTAAATGTTTACGAAATATTTTGAAAAATATTTGAGAAATTATAGATGTATATTGGCGCGCATGACAGCCCGAAGGTGTGTAAGGTTGTATAGTACACTAAAACGCTTGCTGGATTTTGAGAACGTAGACCACATTACATATAAATCACAAAACTTTTCCAGTAACGTTTACAATCTCAATAAAGATCAATATTTAAATATTATACACATAGAAATAGTCTTAAAACCATTTAAATCACTGCTCATAAACACAGAAAACACAGAATAGGAAGTGTGGTGTCCAGACCAAGAGAATTTTACGAGCTGAAAAGGGGCACTAAGAGTTGTTCACTGTCAGAGCGGAATTGACGTGTTTGAACAAGCTCCATCGGGTTCAAGTAACCTTCGAGAAGAAACTAACAAAGTTCTCACATTCTACTATATAGAAATCTAACAAGTTAATTATTTTAATCCAGCGAAAAGTTAATTTTTTACTGCTAGATGGCCAAAATTACGCATTTTGGTGTGTTATTCGAAAACTCGTGGTCTTGATAACGCAGATTCCCGACAACGTTCAAACACTACAGGCGTGACGAATTTTGTCTTTGGAGCAGAGAATATTTTTTATGACATACTACGTTTAATATAATTCTGCTATCCATGCATATTTAAGCAGTAACGATCGAATAATTGGTCACGATGTATAGCCTCCTGATCCAATCCCCTGTATTTTTTATTTTGTTTGATGATTGCAATTGCTGGTGTACGCGGGAAACTATCACTCGAAGGAAGAGCTCCGACGTTCTGATAGGGAGAAAATCGCCGCAATCCCGCTTCATTTGCTCCAAGAGTAAATCAAAATATGTTATGGAAGTACCAATTCTTTGCCGATTGGCACCACTTCCCGCATCTCTGGGATAAGTTGAACGCGGTGAAAGCGCCTTCCCAAACCTCTCAGTGGCTGCGATAGCACTTCGCCGGGCGAACGATGTCTCGGCACGCTAGCCGACGGTTACGTTTACGCTGGCCGGCGCTTACGTTTTTCGACGACAGATAAGGGCTTCTACACACGAGCGTTGGGTCGACTTAACGCGCGTCTTAGAATAACACTATCTCATGTGAAACGCCACACGAGCGATATGGCTGTTCCGCAAGAGATACAATGTTAGTGTACGACGCGTGTTACTTAACGAGCATCAACTCTACGTACATGTGACACAGGCCTTAAGTCCCCGCATTGTAAGAGTGGGTTATGAACTCTCCGCTGTGAGATGCGCAATCTTACCCCGTCGTCCGCGTGGCGTGGGTCAGAAGGCGCGCGGGTCAGAAGCGTGGCTGTGCGGGTGGCGCGCCTCCAG
>BOPP01000062.1:4343589-4383075 GCA_017312745.1 Gryllus bimaculatus
GATGAGGTCGGAAGACTTTCTCTAAGTGGTCAGCTAAAATTTCAGTTTTTTCTTCATCTGAATAGGCCGTACGAACTTTAAGAACCGAAGGTAGACTAGCAAGAAGCATTGTTATCAGTAGTTGATATACTGGGATTATGCGAAGTACGACACCAAGAATCGACAACAATGTAACTGCCAGACGGAAAACTATTTAGTGTTTCTTGACGACCACGTAATGGGAAAGGAGTTAGCTTTATTTTATGTAGTAGAATTAAGGAAAATGTAACAGATTTTATAGCGATCTCCGAAGAATTATAATTACCAAACTAACGTTCCCTAAGATCCAGATGACAGTAATACAAACTTAAGTGAACAGGTGTTGTGGTAAGATATCTTTGGCATTTTTAAAATAATTAAAGATGTTGTCATTGCCAACATTTTTTTTATTAATTCAATAGCAGCTTTCGATGGCTTAGCCTTCATCATCAGTTGTCTGCTAGATGGAAGCCAGGTAGTCGTTTTGTGGCTTCCATCTAGCAGACAACTGATGATGATGGCTAAGCCATCGAATGCTGCTATTGAATTAAAAAAAATATTGTTGGCAATGACAACATCTTTAATTATTTTAAGTGAACAGTGCTAAATTTGACCGTGACAAAGTAAACAGTGTTACATTTTCTTATTTTGTGTGTAAATAGCGTCTATATAAGGAAGTGAAATGAACAATGTTAAATTTGAATGTGACAAAGTGACCAATCTTACATTTTCTTATTTTGTGTATATATAGCATCTATAAAATAATATTTCTAAAATTGGAAAGAAAGAGGGTTGATACTGGATTCATAATGAGTTTGAAGTTCCCATCTAACCTCACTCGGGATTCAATCCCATTACCTTGGTGTGACGCAAGAGCTTCAAACCCCTGACAGACAAGGAATGTTATAAATAGTATTGGTATCTTATTCACGGTGATTAGGAGAGCTCAGCATGCCACAACAGTAAAGAAAACGTCCATGCTCGCTGCGGATTCGAAACCGACGTTAAGACGATCAACATCTCGAATATCCGGGTAGTCTGTTTGCCATAACTACATTTCTCATTTGAACATCATCCCATCCTAATGGCAAGTCTATGATCATCAGTATTATAATTCATCCCAAATGCCCAAACTACCGTCAGTGATACAGTGAAAGATCCACCACTGTGAGATCACCTACTCGAAAAGCGAAAGTGCAAAAAGAAGTACGCTTCCAACTTCGCTCACGATCAAAAATGGGTAATTGTTGCAGGAAAGTGGCGCAATTCCCTGCCTGTTCACAGACGTTGAACATCAGCTTCCCCTCACTGACTTCCCCGAGAATCCCACGAATTGTTTCTTGGTGTGTGAAATGTGTTGTATGCACTTCGTGTCATGTGTACTGGGATAAGGAAAAGAACAAGGATGACACAGCGAAGACAAAGATGGTTGATTGATTGTTGTTTCCCTGCATGTCAGCTGCAATGATCATTAGTCCCGACAGTGAAGTCAATGTTTCATCCCGAGAGGTGACAATGATTTCTTCCACGCTGGATGGTGAAGCGTTGCCGTACACTTCGGCTTGCGGAGTATTTCCTCCTCCAGTATCTCCTCCAGCTGGGACAAACTCTTAGCTCCCGATTGGTCTCCCAACGTGTGCGATAGTGAATGCATGAGAGCGTGTGTGTAAGAGGAGATTGATCGAGGATTGTTCTTTGATATTTGTTTTTGGAATACAAAAATGTGTGTTCATGTGAATTCTCCTTTGGATGCCATGTGATAAATACATGGTGATTGTTTTGAATGCATTAAATAAAATTACAATACAATGTTGGCTTTGGAGCGGTGTTATGGCTCCTCTGCCCCCCTCCCCAAACAACCATAACTGAATCGGACCCTTATGGGATAACATTTTTGTGATGATAGAAACGAATGCCATTGAGGAAGATTGCGTAGTAAGAGACGCATTATTTTTTCTGGAATTTTTGTGTCGATTACACTTCTGGCATACCCAAAGGGGCAGGGGAGCGCTTGAATTATGTATGGTTATCAAAGGGTATTATCTTGACACTTCCTGCCGAGATCTTATCTTCATATTGAAGATAAAGGAAACAATGTTACAAATCATAATTGTATAAAAAGTATAACTATTATATTTTTAAAACTAACAAAAACTAGTTTTTTCACATTTATGTTTGATAAGATCTCTTTTTTGTCTTCATATCATTGGGTTGTTGCAAATACATAATCTCTACTAAAAGGAAAGTGTAGAGAATTAACTATTTTCAAAACAAACTTGAAATGGCTTTAATACACAATATGCTCGAGTATTGCCACTAGTCAGCCTTCTACTCACCCGTGGAAACATCGTTCTAACAATGTCATTCTCCGTGGAACTATATTCCGTCCAACTCACACAAAAATACTCTTCTATACAGCAATGCGCATTCTCATGGCAATTCCACAGCTTATTGTAATCAGCTTCATGTGGACTGTCTTCACAAACAACACGGCCATCATCTCGAAAGACCAAACAGCGATAGTCGTTCACTATTCATTACCAATGTTCTATTGACCAGAGATTGTGCAACTCCCATTATTTACGCAGAGTCCGATCTTCGCACCTCTTTAACACAAATATTTATTTCTTAATCTAATATATACATTTATACATACAGAGTTTGATGTCATCTCCGAAGAAGATTTTAATTTCTATCTGCCGGTGATATAATTAAACCATGTTACATGTCTCATTTATGATGTCCACATTCTGAAATGTCAGGGAATTCAAATAATGGAATTGGTCAAGAAAACATTCCCTCGAGAATTCTTATTCTAGAATTCTTATGTCAGCATCCGCATAAAATTGTCAATTCGCATCTTGGTTTATATGTCTATTCAAGTGTATTTGCAGCATCAAAAAGCCAAATAGTGTAGTATATTTGAAAACAATTGAAGCAACGAAAAGGCACAGAATTTCTTGAACTAGTTGGTTCCATCTTCTTTTGAGGCGGGTGATATCTTTTCGGTTTTGCCTCACTCCCTTCCCGGCTGCCCTTTATCAGCGCCTAAGGGCCCCTGCCCACGACGCCATTGCAGTAGCGCTTCGGCATGGACCAACTGATAGCAGAGCATTGGGTTAAATGTAGGTCTTTCACGAGTGGCGAATTCGCGTTGTTGTGGTGCTCGGCAACAGGCTCCCGTCACCAGCAGCCCGGAAGGGCGTACGCACCATCGCTAGCAGAACACAAATCTAAACGGCAGTATTCACACGGGACGCGCCACAGACGGGCCACTAAACCGGTCTGCTGCCTGCCTTCGTCCGCCGCCACTATTCTTTGTCAGCCGCCTGAGCCCAAGGCAATGTGACTCACGAAACCCTTGTCCTGCGGTCGGTAGTGGGCGGTGGCGTCCGACCGACTGTGGCCGTGTGGGGAGGGCAGAGAGTATATTACCTCTACCGCTTCACGGTGGGGGAGGGCTCTACCGCTTCACGGTGGCACCATCGAGTGGCCCCGCGGGAAGGCACCGTAAGGGACCTACATGGCATCCCGCGACAACTACAGCTCTCCTGTGGGCAATTCCCAGTGGAGAATCCCTTCATGCTCTTCAAATGTTACGGGTAGTTATCCTTCAGGCAGGATTAAGAATTTTCTAAATATCCGGCACCAGCGAGTAAGGGTAGGAAACAGCCTGTCGGAAAGAGTTAATGTAACTTCTAGGGTTCCTCAGGGGAGTGTACTTGGGCATTTATTATATTTGGTGTATGTGAATGACATAGCAGAGGGAATAGACTCAAAAATTAAACTTTTTGCGGATGACTGCCTTAGATCGAAAACGTATCGGATTAGGATAAATTACAGCGTGACTTGCGATGCTTGGAAGAATGGGCGAAAAACAATATTCAGCATTAAAGAAAATCGGCATTAGAGAAATAATCCGGCGTGGAGGGAAATTCAGGAAAATTCATGAACCCGTTTACTTAGCACGTCACAACCATAATAGAAAAATACGTCCACGGAAACAGTCCCTATGTTGGAAAATACTCCTTTGTAAATAGGCATATCGGGTCATGGAATAGCTTGCCTGTAGCACTTATGGAAACTTTTCCTACAAACGTCACATCTTTTATGTTAAGATTAAATTCTAGTAATAGAGTTGTAAGCGATAAGATCAGTAGTCTGTGAAAGGCCTCTACAGTTAGAAGGCATGCCTTAAATGAAATATTGTTCTACGATTGTATGTATTTTAGTGTTCTTTATTGTATTATATTATTGTATTAGATGAATTATTGGATTATATTGTATTGGGTATTGTAATGAAGAATTTGCCACCGGGCTTTATGCCCAAAGAAAATTAAATGAATTATCTATCTATATCGGTCCTGTACCACTTCATTTATTTCTGTGGTAACATGTGGACCATGTCGGTGCATATAGATTTAGATTTATTTAGTCAAAACAAGAGTAAAAACTATATGTGACGTTTGGGGGAGAAGATTATCTGCGCACGTTTTCTTGAGATCCAGAATCCCTTCCTGTCATTTTAACTAAAAATAGTTCAAAGATGAGTAAAAGTTTAAAATAAATAAACAAAAAAATTTAAAAAACCCAAGATTAGTAATATTTGAAAAAATAGACAGTTTCGTTTCCGAGTTATAGAAAACATTTGCATCGGTAAACAACTTGCAAGTATGATTTTTCCGCATTGCTAACAAAATAAGAGCTCGCCCTTACCTCTACTCTTACCATTACAACAAAAGGAGAGTTCAACAAAATGTGCGCATAGTGAAGCTACATTTTACATCCAGAAGCAAAAAAGGGGCCATCTCAGCATTTGCTCAATGGATCAGGGAAACTGGACAAAAATCTGATCAAGAAGGGGGTCATTGACCCGGATGCTGAAGTACATTACTTGTTACAAACATAATAAGTCTTTTTTAAAAAATTATACAATACTAATATAAACTAATTCATTATATATCACTGTTATGTTAAAAAAAAACAATATTTTACTTTTTGATAATCAGTATCATCTCTAATTGTTTTGAAAGTTATGCAGCAGAAAATATTTTACTTTTAAATTTGTGAACCCACTTCAATTGTTTAATGTCATCTGGCAGTGCTTTGTAAAGTAACATACATGTATTGTTTGTGAATTTCTGACAGTGAACTGTTGATACTGACACTTGATGAACCTGATTTTTACGACGTGTGTTGTAATTATAAATATCAGTATTGCATGAAAATGTTCCCATCGTTAAGTAAGTCACTTTTGACAAATAGTATAGATTCGTAAATATATAGGCAAGGCAGTGGTAAGATTCCAAGCTCAATGAAGAGAGGCTTGCAAGGGTTCATTATTCGAATAATTTTCTTTAGCAATCTAAAGTCATGAGTACTACATGATGTTTCCCCAGAATTTGATACCATACCTCAGGAGGGAATGTACATTTGCAAAATACATGCAACGAGCTCTGTGTGTGCATGTGTGTCTCTCTCTCATTCTCTCCCTCTCATTCTCTCTCTCACTGTTTTGTTATTATTCCATTATTTTGTTTAATAAATTTTTGTCTTTTTTATTTTTATATTTTTCTTAGAACTTTATTTTACAGACGTTATAGATCACATGTATAATTTGATTATAATAAGTTATTAGTCTTTTCAAACTTTATCTACACACATTTGTAGAATAAACACAAGTAAACCAAAGTTAAGAAACTAACAAAAATGTTATAACGTATTTTAATTTTTCTCCAAAAATAATATTATATATTGATGTATTGAATGAAGAAACAATAAATTCCTAAATTGTTAATTGCAAGGGATACCTGAGTAAGCAATAACACTGCTATGGATAGTGCTATTATATTGCATATTGCAATACCTAATATATGGTGACAGCTTTTTCTTTCACCTTTTCTATTGGCATGTTTTCCTATTTTGTCGTAGGAAATTTGAGTTTTCTGTGTTCCCACTATGTATTTTAATGGTAACTATTGCGTAATTTTCCATTTCATATTTCAACATAAAATGATTGATATAAAAAAATGTGTTAAATGGCCAAAGGTACCTTTTACTTTTAGCCATGTAACTTTTTACCTCTCATCGTCTATCTTTTTATGAAATTAGGAAAATATAGAGGATATTAATGAACAGTAAATATGCAATTGTATTTATAAATTTATAAACTAGAAGTTTTACCTAAAGAACTTAGATAAGATTTGAATAATTTCCTTGTAACATACTTTTTTTATCATCTTTGGCAGGAGTGCTTTCGGGTTTATGCTCTTGACTTAAACATGAGTTCAATATGTTTTTTCTAAATACTTCCATTTCAATGTCATTTTTCTCCAGAGTGTCTAACAATTCCCTTGACCTCCCTGGCTTACAGCCACCTTGCTTCAATGTTTGGTTTCTAGCTCTTAGAAATGTTCTTCAACAGATAGATGCTATGAAGTTGAAGTTGGGTTTGTTATCAAATGATGAGGGGCCAGCAATAGATAGTAGGTTGTTGGTATTGTCAGGAGTTTCTCATTGTGACACATTCAGATGCTCATTACCTATGAGGAGTCTTGAGTTTTCATTTCTTTGAATAATGTGATGCACAGCATTACCAAGTGCTCAAACATTTATAATCTGCATCAGCTAGAAATATGAAAACATAATGTACTTAAATTTTAAACCTAAATCTTTTTCATTATTCTAAAGTTTTATGGATCGCCTGATGTACATAGTAAAAAAGAGTCTCAAGACACTAAGACTACCTTTTTGGTATGAATCTTTGTCAATGGATAACAATATTATTGATTTTTTAAAATATAATGCTACACAAAGAACTATAGGGAATTAAATGCATTTAGGCCTCACATAAAATTTAACTTACCTCTTCATAAAAAATAAAAAAAAAATTTAAAAAAATAAAAAAAGTTTGTAAACACTGGAAAGTTTAAATTTTACATCTCAAAAGGCATTCAGTTAAATAATTTTTTCAGAATAAAGGGGAATGCACATGAAGAAACTACAAATAGAAGTGATTTTGTGCCTCAATTTCACATTCAAAATACAATTTGTTCCATTGCTAGTTGCTTTAAAGCCATTATTTGAACACGGTACAAAGGGGTCTGAGATACACCAGTTTCCCCTTCATATATGAACATTGATAGAATATCATATTTTTATAAGATCTTGTAACACAATGCTCTACTTTCAAAAATGTACTTCCACTATTGTAACCTTTCTTGTGTTAATATTTAAGATGGGAACAAATATTTACTTAGTGTTTATTTATTTATTTATTTTTCACATTCAAAAAGAGTTAAAAACTGTTTGTGACACACTACAGGGACACATATTCTATGCATGTTTTCTTAATTCTGTGATCTCTACCCTAAACCATATACAAGTTCAATTCTGAATACAGTAAAATGAGTGTTTTTGACAAGAATTATTACCAAAATATTTCATCTTAAGTAATAAAATATATTTTCAAATGAAAAATTGGCTATAGATTGGGGTTTTTATCCTTCATCATATCCTTCATGAAGGAATACACTTCTGAGATGACAACATGGAAAACTACAATTTGAACAACTATGTTTCCATGCACGAAGATACTTTAATAACCAGAAGCAAAAGAAAGTTCTATCTCAGGATTTGCTCAAGGGTTCAGGGAAACGATGAAAAATGTGATTGAGTTGGGGATTCATGTATATCATAAATAAAAAAAGAGCTAACATTAATGTCAAATACGATTCTAATATTTAAGTAGAAGTAATCACTTGTTTTAATTATGTAATTGGTATTAAATTGCTCATCAAGGATTCATCTATTGAATCATTGAAGATAAAATTTGAAAACTAATTTTATCTTTTAATAATATTTTGTAATTTTGTCAATAGATATCCTTTCTTTTCTCTAATGTCAGTGAAAATCTTTTCACTCATTCAAAATAGATTTATTAATTATAATTTAGTGAAAAATATTTAAACACATAGTTTTATGCAAAATAGGCTATATTCACATAAAGTAATCCAATAATCAAGATACTTTAATTGCAATACAGTCTCATGTTGCCATTTGTTTCAAAAAGAAATCCTAACAAAAAAAGCTGAGACCATAAGCTGATCCAGGTAGCTGAGATTGATAAGGCAATAGGGTCATGGCAGTCTTGCACCGAAGGATTGCAGGTTCGAGTCCTGCCTAGGGCATGGTTGTGTTTGTGTGTGTCTCTATACCTTTGTGATTATCTATTTCATCATCATTATCATTTCACCTCACCCCCAGAGCTAACAATCCTGAGTGTAAAAATGGATTCAACATGAAAATGCTGTTCCCTGCCCCTCTCATAAACGTCACCTACCCTTGATAAACATGACTGAGTCCCAGTGGGTTGCACATCCCGAGCTGGCCAATTCATTAAATTTTACATATATATCTCTATTGAAATTTTTGCCTACCTTGTGAGGGAACAAAGCATATTCTGCTTCTAGTTTTTTCTTCAAAGCTTTCTTTTCTTCATAGATTTGCATAGCACGCTTGACTCGTTCATAAGATCCAATATCTTCTTCAACATCAGTATCTTCTTCATCCACTTCCTCTTCCTCATCACTGTAGTAATCAGTTTTATCTTGACCCTTAATACAAGAAATTATTAAATTTTATAAATGTTTGTATGAGGGGAAATACTTTTTGTAAAAAATTACCTTGTGAGTTCTTGATGATGAGGGAGAGTTAGTAAAAATTTTGCGTAGTGATGGATGTGGTTCTAGGTCACTGCACTCAAATGCCCTAGGAGTATTTGTCAGTTTGTTGCCAGGTTTCTGAGAAATGTGACCAAGCATTTCATTAGCATTCATTTTATTTCATTTTAAGAAAGAAGAGAGATTACTTCAAGTTATGAATTTTATTTTATTTTAAGAATGTTTTTTACATACAGATTTAGAATCATTCCCATATCTTGATTTTCTGAAGAAAGGGAAACAAGATGTTTTGTTATCTGAATCAGATGAACTTCCAACTAAAAACTTTTCTTTATGAATGGATGTTTGCAAGTGATTTGATCTTGCATTCTTTTTCTGTCCATAGTTTCTTTTCCTTTTCATCTTGTTTCTCTGTGATTCTTTAGAATCAGAGGTAATTATCCATTTGGAATGATGACTTGTTGAAACTACCTGCATTTAAGTTCTAATTAACAAGGACAAAAGAAAGGACAAAAAACAACTATGGCAGCAACTAATGCAAAACCATTTTATGAGACATAGGAGGAGTGGAATTTTATCTCTTATAAGCATAAAATTATTTCTATCCAGATGTTCTTTAGACCAAGAATTTTGTCTTCTACAAGTTCTGTTGTAAAGTGGTCTCTTAAAACAAGGTTGTGCTGAGTTTTAAGTATATGAAAACGTGAATTTTTATTTATCATGGGAAATTGTCTTGAAAAAATTTTAAACATTCAATTTCCTAATATGTGGTGGAGTGAATTTTTATAATGTAAATAATACACCATTGTATGTGTTATTTTTATTGTACTCCATCTCCCCTTTTAAGAAAAATGAATTATTCCATTTTTAGATCCACGCAAGTAGTTTTTACATTTATTCTGAAAGTAGTAAAACTCCAAATTTTTTCTGTGTGTGACATTCTCCATCACAATAAAAGTGAATCATCGGAGAATGCAATCAATTTATTTTGATAGTGGAGCAGCTCCTGGGGGGAGCAGCTCCTGGGGGGTCCTGTTTCCCTTATGTCTTGGGATGAGTGGTTTTCAAGAGATTTCTAGCATCTACAGTGTAATTGATGATAAAGATTGTACCACAGATTTGCTTTTAACAATAGATTCAGACAATAGTATAATTATTTTGCAATTTTTGTACTTAACACATAAATTAAACGTAAAGGTTTCTATGTGTTTGGGATATTCAAAAGTCTATAGGAATACGGATGAAAAAGGAAAAAAATGGTCTCTAACTAAACATTAGATGGATTTGATTTGTTAAATAGAAAATCTTTATAATGATGTTCGAGTAAATTTTAAATCAAAACAGGGTTTCAATTTCAATGTACCAATGGAAGAGGAGAATTAAGGTTTTCAAAAACTTAAATATATTCCATCCATACCCACTACAAAGGAAAATTATTGACAAGAAAGAACAAGATAAACAGGATATGCTTCATTTGTTCCCATTCATTCCAAGTGCCCATCACGTACATTTCACTAATTTGTGAGTAGGATCCGAACAACATGTAGAAGATGAAGATTACTGAGTGTGTCTTATATAAACATTTAAAACAATAATATTAAATTGATATTTAATCTATTTTAATAAATCAGTATATATCAGTATTTCCATTTCTATCTTTTCTTAGAACAGCATCCACAGATTTGGCCCTCCACATTTATGTTTATGGTTGTGTAATTCCTTAACTCCCTGATATTCCATGAAAGATAAAGTCTGCTTATTCCTCTCATCTGCAGACAAACAAGTAAATGTCTTTTAAAGGAAGAAAGCACACAATATCTTTTTTCTGATTTTATCCCTGTTGTTGTTTTTAGTAATGAAATTTAATAGCTCAATATCTCAAAATAAGTGTCAATGAAGTTAAACCACTATTCAAATATAGCTTAGATATTTTTTCTGAAATATTGTTTTATGAAAAATTGAGAGAAATATTTTGTAATAATTTTACACACACTTTTACACACACACACACACACTTTAATAATTTTACACACACACACACACACACACACACACACACACACACACACACACACACACACACTTTTCCTAACATTTATGACTGAAATTCTACTTGTATGTTAGACAAATATTTGTTTTAAATTTAAATTTGAAAATGGAATACTACTGCTATTTGTCTCTAAATGTTCACAATTTTCTATGTCACATCACTTGTTTGTGTTCCTACAGAAATAAGTTATAAGTTTGAGGGTTAACATGTACAGTTTCTTAAAAATGAATTTAGCCACATTTCCAATACCTATTTTTTATTAAAAAATTCATTTAAAATTATGGTGCATCTTATATCTGTGTTATACCATCAATGCGCCTATAAAAACAGCCATGTGAAGTGAATGTCATTTTACAAGAGTGAGATAAAACACTTTCAAATACTGGTAATTATTTTACTTTGCATTGCATTTGTTAATTCACCACTACATTTCTTGTAATCAAGGTACTAACACTTTCTTCCTAAAGTACTTTCTTGCTCGTTTAAGCTTATAGATCTTTAAATCATTTTCATAAAAATGTGCGCGTAATTAGTTTTGGAGGGGCAACTATAATATTTTGATACTTGTAAATATTACTTGTACATATTACTTACACATATACATTACTTATAAATATTATGTGAAATATATTTGATTTTTCTGCTTTTTTATCTTCATTTTTTATTGATAGAGATTTCAATGTTATTCACAGATGTTTTGCCTGCAGACAAACAATTATCTTAGGGTTAAAAATAAGTTACTTATATTAATTATTATATTATTAAATTATTATATTATTAAATAACATACTTATATGTGTCATTAATGTGACATTGTAATAACAGCCTTACAGGAAAACTGAAAATATTTCTATTAAATGTAATAAAATTTAGTTTTTCGTACCTTTCCATAATTCAATCTCTTGACAGAATTAAGATATGTTCCTCTCTTATTAAATTCACAATTACTTTGCAAAATGGAAGTTCCATTAATATTATGTAATACAATATTGAACTTTTTATCTTCAACAAAAATAATGAACTTCTTAACTATCAACAACAGGTATATTGATTTCAAAGAATCTCAAATTATTAATTGATTGTAAAGTTAAAAAATAGTCAATTGGTTTATTAATTATTTTATAATTGTGGTTAGATCCTTTTAGACTTTTCAAATTCTAAAACAACAAATGAAGGAAAATTGTAGGAAAAAAAAGAACCACACCTGTCTGTATTACTACACAGTGGATATACTTAATTTCTCACGAAGAATTTGTTTACATATATTTCTTAGAGTATTCCTTAGAATTGGTCTCGATTTTTAATTACATCTCCGACACTTAATATTTGAATTATCTTTTTTTTTTAAATTCCCGCGACCGAAACACAGGAAGTACGCTTAGTAAATGGACAGATGTGGTAATGGAGAATCTGAAGGAAGTTAAGCGTTCGGTTAAACGGTTAAAAAAAATTATTGATACATCAATAAAATTTCCTTTAAATGTTTACACACTTCTGAAACTTTCATTGCATTATAACAACCATCTGTTATGTAATTATTGATGTTATGTTGATCTGAACACTTCCTTCAGGGAAAGGGGAGGGTAGTTCTCTCCGGTTCTCTCACAGTTCTCCTCTCCTCTCGATAAATTCTCCTAACCTTGGCTGTGGGAGCGTGGTCAAAAATGAATTCTATTCGCTCCATCTCAAGTCGGCTGTGCTGGAATATGTCAAATTACGGGTATAAAAAACTCCTGGCTTTTAAAACTTTGTGTTTTACGTAATTGCTATAAAAGTGACTTGCATTACGATAAAACGTAGAAAAATGAAATTTTTCGATTTAATTTTCAGATCTAAACGGAGAGATTGTATAATTTGTCAATTTCATATTTTCGTAAATTAGTATGTGTACTGTTTTTACATTAAATTATATACAGCGCACTTATAACGTTTTATTCTGATGCAATGCTTAGTTTAGTGTGTGTATTGCCTTGCCATCTAGTATCTTATTGCTTTGAATATGCCATAATGACTCCTTTTGTCTTCAATGGAACAATTATTGTCGATGAAATGTACTGATATATTTCATTTAATGGTGTAGAAGTGTTTTACTTGCTATTTTCTAAAACAGTGTTTTTTATTATTATTATTATTATTTTTTTTTTTATAGGTTTAGACCATATTCACAACTTGGTGATATGGGCAGTGGTGCTGGAAAGGGTGGAGGTGCTGGTGGCTCAATCAGAGAAGCAGGTGGTGCTTTTGGCGAAATGGGAGCTGCACGTGAAGAAGAATATTTTTATAAGAAGGTATATGTTTAACTTGGCGTTTTTATTTCAAGGTGGATGTGAATTATTTTGTGTGTAAACAATGTTTTATTTATTTAGCAAAAGGAGCAATTGAACAAGTTAAAACAGGATCTGAATGATGAAATCAGTTTTCACGAAGAGCAAATAAAACGTCATCAAGAAGCAATTCAGCGCCATAAGGAACGTGTCAGGGACATTGATAGCAAGCACTAAACAATAAACTCCATCTTAGACTGATTCATATTATAGAATACTTTTGTAAGTTTGGACTTGTATGTAGAAATACATGGTCATCACATTAAGCCTCTCATTGTTTTCTTTCTGGTGCCATCTCTTGAGTTTAACACTTATTTCCTCTGAATATCCTATTGGCAAGAATTATTTAAAATAATTTTTTTATTTGTATGTTTGAGTCCTCAAGTAAGAAATCTTAAGTTTTCCTTGCTATCCTGTGTTCTTCTGCCACCTCCCCTTTTCCTAAAATTTGCTTCCATGTAGGGATGTGTTCTAAATGTAGCATTTACATGCGGTTTGTGTAAAAGTATAATCTGTGTATCTTCAAGAAAAAATTGAATCTGGTAGAGAATGACTAAATCCTCACATCTACAATTGTTCACCTCTAAGATGATCACACTGCTAAACAGTGTAATTTAAAATACGATAGCTCTTGTTAATTGTGGACTTTGAAGCCCTAAGTTGTTTTTTCATGCTTTTTCCATTTGCACAAGCAATCCTACTTTTGTTCAGTTTTTAAACAATGAGAAAAAAAAACCCTCTATTATTGCCTCAAAGTTGTCTAACTTCAAGTATTAATTTTCATCATTCAGCAATGATCAATCATCTTTCTTCAAAACTGCTGGGAAATAGAGTATTTATCAATGTGACATAACGATCACACCTTATTTTTTTGTTTTTCGTGATGCCTTACGGAATATCCTCTTCCTCGTTCGTACAAGCCCTAAGAGGATTAGGATGTTTAAAATTATTAATCTTGTATCTTTCTGTATTAGTAAAATAAGTGTTGTCTAAATATTATTAATAATTCTGGCATTTGTACTTACATTTTTTTAATGTTTAATTTTCAAACAAAAAAATTTAGTGTAGGATTGCAGTGTAAATGAGTGATTCCCAATCAATCCAACAATAAATGAAGTTTTTCTATTGTCTTATTTTGAAGGTAATTAGTTTCATGATTCGTTTAACTCTGTGATGATTCCTCATTTCTATTAATTTGATTGCAGTTGAGAATCACTGAAGCGTGTACGTTGCTGTGGATGAACTAAGTTGAGCATGGGATTGAGAGTACATTGCTGACTGTCAAATGTTAAATAAGTTACTCAGCTTGGACATATTTAATTTCACAGTTTAAAATGTCAGCGCCAATGTTACGATTTTCTTTTATATTTTTGCTGTATTGATGCTCAGATCCGAATGGTGAATGGTGTCTTTTTAATAATCTATCGGTACATTATTGATAAATTTGATTAAAATCACTTATGGCAGTTTGTGGTTGAATTTCCTTCCTGCATCACTTTGGTGTTCCTCAGTCATAGCATGGCTATTAATAACCTTAAATTTTTGTCATTCCTCATCAGGTTGAATTTTATTTGTAAATGGATTCTTATTTTGAGGAAATTTATTTTAATCTTAATATGCTATTTTTTAATTTTGCCCAGTCTGTGTGCTAATGAAATGTTTGTTTCCTTGTTAATTGCCTTCAGCTGTTTATCCACTGTAACCCACAATCTAAATTGACATTTGTGTGGAGATACTTTGTAAGTTTCTTGTTTTATGAGTAAGTACCTTAGTTGTAGTTGAAGTTGGTCTAGCAGTGATTTCTGTGAATATAGAAATCATGGTGGAATGGAATTGTTAAAATCAATAAATCTGTTGTCAGTTTAATTTATTTTTTTGTCCCCTGTAATCAACTTTTCTCAAATCCATTCCCATCCTCATTATCCATTTGAGTACACGTGTATGTTAATATATTGATATTTTGCTCTACAATATATTGAGGGCAAAAATAGGTAAAATTGAAATTGCATTAATGTGGTCATTAGAGAAATTTAATTTCCAAAAATCATAATCACTATCAGGAATCAAAAATCATCATAATTTAACAAAATGGACAGTGATGTATTTTGTGAACATTCCAGTTATTGCATTTTGGAGTTATTTGGTTTTGCTTTCTGAAAATCATTTGTATGGATTCCATTTTGTTCTTTAAAAATAGAACTCAAAATTGTAATTAAATTGTGAGTAAAATATTTCTTGGTGTAGTTGGATTTTCTTATAGGTTGATAGACAATCAAGGTATCCCTAATTAATACTATTCTACAAGGGTCTATTTTCTTATAAGCCAAAACGTTTGTAAAGGTTTTTTGGATGAGGTATGCAAGTATGGGATTAGAAGTTTGCTATCAGGCACAGTTTTTGACTTATTAAACTTTCAGTTGCAGTATTTAATTGGGACTGCAACATGGCTACATCAATTTACGAGAAGATTCTTTTCATGTGAGTGAGGTAGCTGTGTCTGAAATTCCCATCACAAAAGAAAAATTTGGCCTCAGTGAAAATGAAAAGTGGAGGAATAAATATTCAGAAAATTAAATTGTAGCCAGTGATGATGTCCTGCATCCACTTCACATTAAGCTGGATGTAATGAAACATTTTGTCAAAACCTTGAATACTTCTAGAAGAGGATTTCTCTTTCACAAAAACAATTTCTGGTCTTACAGCTGCAAAAAATAAAGGAAGGTATGTTTATGGGTACCCAAATTAGAGAACTTCTGAAAGATACAAATTTTAAACAATGCCCGACACCAAAAGAAAAAATGTGTGTAGGGATTTAGGATGCAACACACTTAAAAGTGCATTTTCGTGATTCATATTTGCATTATTTTCCTGAGAACTGCAGTGATGTTTCCGATGAACACGGTGAAAGATTTCATAATGACATAATGACCATGGACAAGCAATATGAAAGAAAATTCATGCCTTCAATGCTTGCAGACTACTGCTGGAACTTATTGAGAGTGCAAATGTGATTATAGGAGAAAATAATAAGCTTTCTTAATTCTCAGGGGAGGGATGATTTCAATTTGTAAATAATTGTTTTTTTCATTCAATATATTGCATTTTGAAGTTCTATACTTGCTTTTAATTTTTTTCAGATTGAATTGATCCTTTACAATTTTGAAAAAAATGTAGGATATTAATTGTTTGATGTTTTCCCTGTAAAGGGGCACTGTGTGAGGGGAAAAAAATAATTATCTGTAACTTAAAAACTGTGCCTGATAGAAAGAAACTGTTTATATAGTGTACTAATTCAGGAGACAGATTTCCATATGTATCACACAGGTTTCCCGCAGAAAAATGATTTTTTTTAGTACATTATATTCATTAATCTTCAAATAACATTGTAGTTATTGATACTAAAAAATATAGCTGGAAATAATTGTTTTTGAGTCTTCCCTCGCTAGGCATACTCTCTTCCCCCTAGAAACTTAATTAAAAGTACCCATGAGTATTGTACTAAGTAAAGTATTGTACTCTAAACAAATAGCAAAATAACAAATTTGGAGACTTCATAATTTACACCCAGATACAATTTTGGAGTTGGGGAAATAATTTGTCTCCACATTCCTTTTTTTTTACTTATGTTACTAAACTATTCAACTCAAAGACATAACACACTAGTTAGGATTCATTTATACCTGTGTTTTAATTCTGCTCACTATTTTGATAATACTTATAAGATTTTTTTTAAATGTGTAGTTTTAATCTTAAATTTTTCTTTTAGTAAACTTAAATCTTTTAATATTCAACTAATGTTAATATAATTTGAACAAATTATGAAAAATGTTCTGTATGAATCAGAAGTATTTTGATAAATAACTGTTAATAGCTAATAACTATGGTGGAACTGAACAAATGCATAATACCAACTACTGAAGTTAGAACATCACAGTTCTAAGTTTCTTATAATGTAGTTCATTTCTTCTGTGCTAGCCATGTTTTCTACACTTGGGTAAACAGGCATTGAATTGTTATTTTCACCATGGTCATCCATTTGATATTCCTTTTAGGACTTGCTTAAAACTTTTATTTAGTTTCTTACTAATATTTGCATTAAGCATGAATATCATTAAATAGAATTTTCATAACATAAGAGCTAATTAATTTGTGGGATTCAGAAAATGTCACATTTAGAAATATGAAAATTGGCAAAAAATATTGTGCCAAGACTGAAGTATATTAATAAATTATGAAAATAAGATATAACTAGTGATACTACAAATTGCACAGACTTTCTCTTATTAATTAGTTTTCTAATTTCATTGATCTGGACTTGCTATTCGGTCTTGCCAGCTGCCATCTATCGCCACCCAAAGTATTTTTTTTTTAAATTAATTACTCGATTTTTTTCTTTCTTAATGGTAGAATTGAAATATTACTAGAAGAAAATTAAAGGGTAAAACCTCGTTCTGTAGTGAAATTTTTGTTCAAAATTTGTAGCCGTTTGAGGTTCTTATCCACCGAAAAATTTTGAGTTTTCGAAAGACTTAATTTGAAGCACTTCCACTAACAAATGCAATATTGTTTACAAATCACTGAGAACGTGCATGTAAACAATGTGAGAAATATTTTAAAAATACATTTGTGTATTTTTTAAATATAAGAATGCAACAAAATGACTTTTATGTCATTTTATAAAGTTCACTTTCCGTACAAAAAGTTCTGAGTCGTTTTTGCTTTCGCGTTACAGCTTATGCAGTAGAGAGAAAGTTTTGTAAAGCTGCGGGAGAAAGCGGCAAATTTTCGGCAGAAAAACTATTATTGCCAGGCTCTGGTAACAAAAAATGTGGATAAATCCAGTTGCTATATTAAGAAAAAAACTTCCAACACGTGGTGTAGCCAGACTTCATGTTTTGTGGGTCCTTCATATCGAAAAAGCGATTGACGGCAAAATGTCTATCGGTCTGTCTGTGAACAACAGTAGCGTTCAGCCGATTTTCTCCAAAATAGATATTCCTCCATCGATCTGATTGATGTCACAGCCCCTTGAATTTGAAACCAAAATTTAAAATTTGGAGGGTACTTTACATGAAACTCCTAGGACATTTTCAAAATAAAAAAAGGCTCCCAAGTTTTTTTAAAATAAATTTTGTTATTGGATAATGTGAAGAACTTTTAGGAGAATGGTACAGGTCTCATGTTGGTTAAAAACCCTGTTTTTTTCGAAAATTGCAAAAGTTCAAATTTTTTTCGAAGTCATCCTACAACTAAAATATTAAAAATAGATATTTTTCGTATCAATGAAATCTCTCCCTTAGATTTTGAATTTAACCATGTACAATTTTTTTGAAAATTTGAGTACTTTTTGCGTGAAATATAGGTAATTTTTAATTTTGTTTAAACAATTTTTTTCTCAAGAAGGGCACCACAAATTTTGACCTTGCGCTTGAGAGAATGGTGTAAGTCTCGTGATCGTGGAAAATTCTGAGTTTTGAAAATTGCAAAAACGTTTTTCGGCGTCTTCCTACAACTACAATTATGAATATAAACATTTTATTCTTAATGAAACGTGTTCATAAAAAACATCCCGATATAATGTCATGTTAAATTTTTCGAAAATATGAATATGTAATTTTTTTGTATAATTTGGCCTCAAACACAAGTCACCCGCTTGGAATTGCCTGCATTTCGTGAACGTAATTTGAGAAGTGTTTGGAGGCAGAAGTTAGAATTTGAATATTATTTCACATGTCTTTGTTCGTTTCTTACATTCGAGCTTTTGTTACATATTTACAAATTAATCTTTTAGAAATTATTTAAAACCTATCTCATAATCCATATTTTTTGTCCGTCACGCGAGAAATGTATTTACATTTTCAACGTATTGATGTATTTTCTTCCAAGCAATCCGCAAACCTTAATTAAAATTATCTCAATTTTGTATTCTCTCTTAAAAATACGATTTAAATGTAATATGTGAATGTAATAATTTCTAGTTATGAGGGAATATTAGATTGGAATACAATAATAGCATTCTGTCCCACGAGACGACAGCTGAATTTTGGTGAATTACGTCTCATTCTTGCAACATGATTTAGCTTTATGAAAAGCTAGGTTACAGAGGGTTGAGAGGGGTTACAACAATGTGTTGCGACGCGCAACAATGTCCGCTAATTCGTTGGATACAATATGCAAATTAGCATTGGTGATACCCCTTGCAAGAAAATGAAAATAAAAATATATTAATTAAATATAATATTGTTATACTCACCAAAACTACTTGGATTTTACGCGCATTACTCGTCATTCCCTCATATTATTATGCAAAGCGAAATAATCTATTCCTTTTCACTTTTAACTCAATTAAAGAATGCAGTATAAAATAGGTTTTAAATTAATTATAAAATATTAATTTGTAAACGTATGACAAAAGCTCGAATGTAAGAAACGAACCAATAAATATGAAATAATACACAAATTCTAACTTGCGAAGCATCCTGCTGGAATTACCTCTATTACGTAAACGAGGCGCAGTCAATATGGGAGCGGGCTTTTATCTTTGTCACGAAATTATACAAAAAATACTCATATTTTCAAAAAATCCAAAATTATCTTATTTCAAGTTTGTTATGAACACATTTCATTAAGAAAAAATGTATCTTCAGAATTGTAGTTGTAGGAAAATGCCGAAAATATTTTAATTTTTTAAAATTTTCGAAAAGTCAGGCATTTTAACGAACATGAAACCTGCACTAATTTTAAGAGTCCTTTATGATATCTAAATTCCCAATTTAATAAAAAAATTGCTGTTTTTAAGAAAAAATGGTTTAAAGAAAATGAAAATTGCCTTTGGTTGACTCAAAATTTTTGTAATAAATACTCGTGTTTTTGAAAAATTGAACACGCCATTATTTGAAGATCTGTTTTTGATGAACACATTTTATTAATAAAACAATTGTATCTTCATAATTGTAGTTGTAGGAAGACGCCGACCATTTTTGAGTTTATTAAATTTGCGAAAAATCAGGGTTTCCAACCAACATGAGATCTGAATCATTTTCTTAAACATCATTCAGACTACTCGTATCATCAGCAAAAGTTCATCAATAACGATAGAGCCATTTTTTAGGAAAAAAAATTGTGTAAACAAAATTAAAAATTGTCTATATTTCACTAACAATTACGCTGAAAATACTCAATTTTTCGAAAAATTGTACATGACCTTATTTCACAATCTATCTTTAAGGAACAGATTTTATTAAGAAAGAAAATCTCTATCTTTAAAATTTTATTATTTGTAGGAAGAGATCGAAAAAATTGAACTTTTGCAATTGTCGAAAAATCAGTTTTTAACGAACGTGAAACATGCATTATTCTCTTAAACGTGACATCCACAAGATCGATCTGGGAATACCAATTTTGGAGAAAATATCAATTTTGGTTGAACAGTTTAACCTCTAGCGTTGTTCACTGATGGACAGACGGACAGCCAGACACGTTTTCATTTTAACAGAAAAGTTTTGAATTTTTGAGAAACTTCATAAGACATAATTTGAAGCACAAGTACTCATAAATATAACTCTGTATACTAATTGCTGTTATTACAAATATTAACATTGTTGTGGAGATGTCAAAAAATTACATTTTTGTAATTTGTGATAAAAATAAAAGAATAGAGCGAATTGGCGTTTATGTCATCTTATACAGTATACTTAGCAGTACACACTCAATACGTTAAAAGAAAATATTTTGAAGCCTTTTTTGAGAGATTCTTGCTTTTTTATTGCACGTATTTCACGCAATATTGCACGAAAACTACGAACATTTTCTAAAAATGCACGAGATCTTAACGAAAGAGCTAATTATGGAGAACAAATTTCATTTGAAGGAAAAATCTCCATCTTCAATTTTGTCGAAAAAAAATCAAATCTTAACAGTTTTCGAAAAATTAAGAGTACAAAGTGAAAACAGAGCTATGCTATCTTTACGAGTGAATTTTACTCTATTCTTACAAAAAAAAAAGGATATATTTTTTGAGAAAATTTCAAAAATTTCGCAGGGTCTTAATACAAAATGTCCCCAATGTTTAAAAAATGTTTTTTAAAATCGCAGAGCTTCGTGTCGAACTAAATTGACCAGCTAATATCCATTTTCGAAAAAAATCCTATGAATAGTTCAGGCGCTAGTGTTGATCATAGACGGACGGGCAGACACAGACCGACGTTTTGGGAAAAAGAGAAAAAAAACAACGCTTTTTTGTATCACGAGACCACAAAACGTGTATTTCCGTTGAAATCTCGAAATCTATTTTTCGCAACTTTACATAACTTTCTGTATACTACGAATATTACTCCGAATATACGTATGAATGCGAGAAAGTATTACAACGTATGTTTCTCTGACATATGTACGTATACGAGGAAGTAGAAAAAGTGCATGACAATTTAAAGATTTGCATTGGAATGAAGTTATACAGAAAACACCCAAGCCACAGGAATTAATGTTGCTTGGAAGGTTGGGAATTTTTTTTGAAATTTCGAGCTGCAAGATTGCACGCCGTAAACAAGATACGCATGGGATGTGTATTTACATTAATTCATATTAGTTTTTCATAATTCAATCAACATCTTTTATTGGTTATTTTTCAAACACGAATATCTGAACAGTAATTTGTAGATTAGCCTTTCTGCCTCCGAAGATCAGTACCATGCAAACATTGCTAAATACATAGTGAATGATGCTCAGCTGTCTAGAAAGCCCCATTACTAATTTTTACATTCTTGTGTGTTGGTCGCGTTCTGTTTAAAGCCATTTAATTGAGGGTCACATTACGTTGAGAAAGAAATATCTGGCTTTAATTTTAGAGATGCAGGACAAATCAGAAAATTTGAGCTTGCTGAACATTTGCGATCACATCAAACGGAAGAAAATGGTGTAGAAAAGTGAGAAAAGGTCTAAATGTTCTCTCTTCGGAAAAGCGAAATCCTCCAAAACATAATTTCATATCGTTAAGTATTTATCCCCGAAGACTAATGAAATAAGGAAGGTTAATAAATTCTGGAAATGCCTTTACATTCACATGACTGTGAACTCTGTGGCACATGTTTCTGAAAATAGAAATGAAATATTTTCTATGTACCAAGGACTGTTCATGTAGGTGATCTGGGCTGTCCGGGTGACGCCGCGTCGAAGGCTGAGTTGCCGACGTTTCGACCATCCTGTCGTGGTCTTCCTCAGGGCTGGCGCGACATACCAGCCCTGAGGAAGACCACGACAGGATGGTCGAAACGTCGGCAACTCAGCCTTCGACGCGGCGTCACCCGGACAGCCCAGATCACCCACATGACTCTGGTCGCGGAAGCCTACGACTTCAATCGACTGTTCATGTAGTATGTTGTAGGGTACTATGGTAAAGAAATCCTACTGTTCACCTTAACTTATGAACGTAACGCACCACGTAAATAAATTATTTTAATCGCTGTGTTTTCTGTGAAAGGACTCGTGTGTCCGGCATTGCTAGACATTGCGTTTATATACAGTCACTATCTCAGCATTTAAAAATTCTCTTCAAAACTAAGAAAACTCACTATTTTCGCTTCGCTAACTACAGCCTCGCACTCACATGTTTCATCTCGAAGACGACGTATCGACTACTTTCAGTAGATCGACTACAACGCACACAATGAAATAACGAATAAATAATGATAACAAGCGTTAATTATATTAAATTCAAGAAGTTATATATTCATTTTAATTCAGTGTTTATTCTATAAAAGCGGTTACTAAGAGCGATTGAAAACACATCAAAAGCGTACTACCTTTCATTTAAAGCAAAATAACGAATTTTTTTAGAGTACAAAGCTCGAACTTTTAAACGATAATCCTTTGTGTTTTAAATTTAAAATTTTTTCCACCTTTCTAAATATCAGAGGTTTTAATGGAAGTCGAAACTACACTACTTAAAAATTCTCTCTCTCCTGTTCCAGCCAAAAGTTTAAGAATAAAAAAAAATCAATTCTCTTGAAAATGTTGGGAATGTTACAGGAGTTTCATGTAAAGAGCCTCCTACAAATACAAAATATTAATGATTTACGGAATAGTGCAACTAGATTGAACTTCTGACAAATTTTCAAAGTTTCAGCTCCAAACCTGATCTGACAGATATATCCTTCCACCCATCCATCCAGGGAGACAGACATCCCGATTTTTGATACAAAACTATATGTCTTTCCTATCTGCACCAGATTTAACCATCTTTGGAACAGCACTAATGCCAGGAGGTCCTAGGTTCGTGTCCAGACGGTGGCAGGATTTTCGACACTAGCTTGTCAGCTAGGTCGAATTCAGACGCCGTCTGGAGGAGATTTCTATTGGCCGGTTGTTCTGATAAGTAGTTTTCCGTGGTTTCTCCGATCAACATCAGGTGAATGCAGAAGCAGTACCTACCAAACGGGCCACGGACCGCGCGCGATCTTTCATACCTCTTTCTTGTCCTATAGGCCCCCCCTTACACACATACACACACACACTAACGCACTATACAAGCACACATTCCGGAAGACCGGCCGGGAGCTTAGAATTTCAGCTAGGGCGGTGCCCCGCTGGTAGGAGACATCTTCTGACTTGTGTGCGGAGTTCAAAGCTCAAAGGAATTTTAAACACGAATTTTACAACCGAAATTTTGAGATCGTATTGTTGATGTAATTCCAATTCTTTTGCTCCCTGTGAGTACGGTGAGGAAAAGTAATTGAAGGCGTCAAGGGGCCCGCAGACAAAGACCGCTCCAGGGCCCCTGCAATGGGCACTCCAGCTCTGCTGACGAATTTTCAGAACTGTTATGTCAGTCTGAGGTCCATATTGCCAAGATTGTTCCATTTCCGTGAATAACGAATACGTTTTTGCAGAAGTAGTATAAGATGAAGCCTTTCTGAACTTTTCTGACGTGAAACGCCTTGAAACATTGGTCTAGGAGAGGGGAAGTTTGGCAAAACTGCATATAGGGAAAATAATTTTAACTATTGCTTCATATATAGAACGTCTCCGAATAAATATTATAAACTATAATGTAGGGGATCAACGGTGATAACTTGTGCCAACGAGAATGCGTTGAGAAATCTCATACAAGGAAGTTACACATGCAATTGGTTTGTCCCTGATTGGTAGGATGTACTGGTGTTTAGCAGGTACACTTTGTGCCGCAATCAAAGAGAGTTCGCGTATCTGCTGGACACTAGTACACGTTGGGTTGCCTGCCAATCAGGAGCAAATGTAAACGTGAGGATTATTCTGAATTTTACGTATGGATGTGGAGAATAGACGAACCTTAGATTTATTATGATGTAGGCTTCACTCAGCGACGCAAGTACATTATGTATCATAGTATACCAAGAGTGTTTCCTCTCATCATAGGTGGGATCAAAAGGTAGGAAAGTGGCGTCGCATGGTGTCACATGAGGTTGAATTGATGTCACCCTTCTTTTAATTTTCTTTCCTTCTTGATACGTTCTGTTATTTTATTATCAATATTTATATTCATTATCTGCTTGCGAACCTAACTGCGGTATCGATTTGTATATGAAAGAAGCCATTACTCGATTACTCATATTTGGTATGCGTGAATGTCGCCATTAGCCTCCATATAGAGCGCAGTAGGAACTAAATGTATTGTCTTCAGAAAGGGTAAGCTTTGTCGTTTGTTTGTAGATCTAAGGAGTGATCTCGTTTGACACTCTGGCAAATTAGAAAAAAAATCATCGCAGAGATTCTTAAAAAACGGTGGAATTTTGACATACTTGATCCGAAATTGAACTACAGTATTCAATATTTAGGGTCCAGAAATGACGTAAATTGACTCTGAGAGGAAGAGGAATCCCCACCTTCAACGAGAAACATTCTACTTCAGACTCTAAGGGCGCGCTTAAAAAAATTCCATCATTTAATGAAAACATATTACTAATATTACGAATGGAGTGTTTCAGAATAAATGTTACATCTTCTAGAGCAGCGGTGTCCAACTTGCAAGGCCTCCAGAGCCTCAACTAAAATCTTTAATATGGTTGTAGGCAAGATTTACATTACTCAGGCGATCCATACCCGACTTCCGTGTAATGTTGATCTCTGCTTTTTGTCCGGGTGCCCTGTAACGGGGAGGGGGGGTGAAAGCATGCGTGATATCAGGCCTACCATGCACGACGTAGGGAAACCCATTGGATAATTTTGAATAACTGAGTTTACAAGAAAAAGTTCTTAAATCTAAATTTAACCTATTTTTACAATTAAAGGGGTGTTGACTTCGACAGGGGGTGTGCGCGCAATGTTCTTGCCCGATCTGGAGGCTATGCTCTTTCATATTTGACTAATAATATTTCGCGGGACGCGATAATGTAAATCGGGGACCAAATAATCATTTCATCTCTCCTCGCGAAACTTTGTAATTTTACGTGTAAATTGGGGACCAAAGCAACCCAGGTAAGGAAACGGACTAATTGAGCAGGTAAGCGCGCTCTGCTGTGCAGCTTTTCCTTGCTTTATTGAAAATCTTGTAGACTCACTTCTATATCACAATGAAAAGTAAAGAAAGCACTAGAAGAGTGTCTTAATTTCGTGTTCAGTGTTATAGAATATTAGAAAAGAAAAAGGAAGAATATAAAAATGGCAAGATAAGCCGAATTTATTAAACACCAATAATTCAATTGAATGAAAACCAACTTTAACCAACCCGTATTTCCAAAGACATATGCCAGTCCTACATCTCGAAAATTGGGAAGAAAGTTGTGTTTTAAAAATAATGGTTATGAAAATGTTTTTCGACAATAATGTGTCACCTTCCACTTTTATCTGGAAGGGGATGAGGTAGTTGGTCCCTAATTTACATATGCCTTTCTCCGGGTCAGTTCTCATTTACATATGGGTTACACTCTTATTATCGATCTGTTCCTCAATTTACAAATGCCGCAATAAATATCACCGCTGGCCACCAGTTGGACAACCCTGTTCTAGAGCATCTAGATGGGTCGAAGATAAGCTCTTCCGCGAATGAATATCTGGTGGGAAATCTCATATAACGAAGTTATTTTGTGACATTTACCCCTGATTGGCAGGCAATGCATCGGACGCTGGTGTTTGTACACGTTCTGGTGCAATAAAAAAGATTTCGTGTCCCTCCCGATTAGCAGACACATTGCTTACCAATCTTAAGCAAATGTCTCGTGTGTAACTTCGGTACAAGATATTACCTTATATTTTCGACAAAAAGGTATTATTTGCCCTCCCCTACATGCCCTAGAGTTTTGTGACATTTATACTTCAACCTTTGTACCTGCAACAGTCTACTTTTACTTTTTCGTACACCTACGTGTATGTACGAAGTAAAATAGGTAGTATAGAGTAAGTTATGTAATGCTTCGGAAAAAGAATTTCGATATTTCAACGGAAAAACATTTTTGGGGTTCCCTGATTCCGGAAAAGTGCTTTCTTTCTTTCTTTCTTTCTTTCTTTCTTTCTTTCTTTCTTTCTTTCTTTCTTTCTTTCTTTCTTTCCGTTCGCCAGTCTTCCCGTCCACCTGTCCGTCTGTAAACAACATTAACACATGAACTAATCGTACGATTTTACCCCAAAAGTAATATTCCCCGGTTGATCTGGCCCGACTCAAAGATCTGCGATTTTGAAAAACAGTCTTTAGGACCACTTTATACAAAGCCCGTGGTCTATTTTCAAAATGTTCCCAAAAACGGCTCCAATTTTTTTCTTCAAATGTCTCCTCATATGTATCAAAGGATCTACTAGTCTCATTTCCGGCGTACACATATTTTCGAAAACTGCAAAAATTTAACATTTCAAAACTACAAAATTGACGATAGGGCTTACTGCCTTCAATAAAATCTGTTCTACAAACCAGCCAATAAAATCTATTAAAAAAACAATGTTTTGTACATAAACAATGTTTTGTAAAAACTAATTATTTTGCGCGATTTGTGCTTGAAATTAGAGTAATTCATAAAAAAATTCTTAAAAACCGCTCCAAATTTTTCTTTCATTTTTTCTACGAATAAAACAAGGGAGGTTTACAAGATTCGCGCAGGTCTTATTTTCATTGAACTCTTTGGATTTTCAAAAATTGCGTGTCGGAAATAGTGGGAGAGACAGTTATACTTATTAGTGTGGGTCCCAGTGCGACTGGGTGGTGTAGCATTGAAGCGCACGGCGTTCTAACTCAATGGTCGCAGGTTGGAGTCTCTTGGCGGAAAAATTTGTCCTGGTTGAAAACACTTTTGCAGATTCATGTTATAGTATAATATTGCGAAGCCGTTACAAATAATGCTAGAAAGTTTGTGTTGTTGAGCACTACTAGGTGGACATGATATATCTGGGTCAAACGTTCAATTTAAATTGTCGAATTTGAGGTAATATGTTAACTTTCGAAGAATTAGTTTTGAACCTATTGTCCTACGATTTCTAATGAACAGAGATAGGATTTCCATGCAAGTGCATGTTTTTAGGTAAGTTTCGTATAGCTTCCAAACTCTATAAATATATCTTTCTTGACAAAATCCTTCTTAAAATACATACTTTTTTCCTGAATATTTGCTTTTTTTAGTTTTGAATTATTGATACATAATGCATATATGGACACTTTTTTCAATTAACTGTTGAAACTGTGTATGATGATTTGATGAAATGATTTAAAGCGTTAATTTTGAAAAGTTGATTGCACTAAAAATAAATCTGTAGCTTCTGTATTAAAAGCCCAACACAGTTTCGGAAATCGTTAGAACTTCGTTACTATATAACTCAAAAATACGCGAAAAATATCTGGAATTTTTGAAGATAATGCACATGCAATGATTTAAAGATGTAGAATTCAGGAATAAAATGCATCATGTAAGAAATTTCTAGCTCCAATATTGAATGTGTAAAAGAATGTTTCAAAAATAATTTATAATTTTCAAAATTCGAAACGTCATAGTGAACATACCTTATTATTTAGAGAATTCTTTATGAGCAATATTATTAAGAGAATAGAGCTATATTATTAAGAGAACTCTTTTCTAACCAAACATTTGAAGTATGAGAATTTTCCCTTAAATAAAATCTGTTTAAAACAATTAGCTCTTTAAAAATGTAGTGTAATTTTAAAAAAGAGTAGTTTTTGCTTAATTTGTTCTTGAAATTAATGCAATTTATCAAAAACTGGTTCAAACTTTTTCTTCGCGGATAGAACAACGAATTTACACAGTTTCGTTGAACTCTGAATTTTCGAAAATTGCAAATTTAGAAATAATGCGAGAAGGTATGCGCAGTTGTAGTTTCACTAGTTTGTTACCAGTGCTCGGCAATATGATATTTTGTGGAAACGTCGTTTTCCTGCGCACGATTACAATACTTTCGTTTCTTAAGATGTAGGAGCGAGAAAGTAAAAAGTAATTAACTACATATTAGAGCAAGAAATGTGCTCTTTTTGGTATCAGACATATAAAACAATATTTTCTGTCAGCAAATTCTCTAAAGCATTAAAAATGCTTTCTCAACACCACGAAGTATCGATAACAAAATAGACAACATTATTTTTACGTATTTATAAGACATTTAACTAAAAGATATTGAGGGCCCCTAATCAGAAGGGGTCCTAAGTGCGTGCTTATTCTGATTTTATTAATCCTGCTCCCTAAATCTCCTTTCAGGAGTACAATGAACTGTTTTTCCCTTTTTTATTCAATGAACTCTTTTTAGATAATGACTATGACTCATGCATTTTCTTCACTCAATCACTTTTAAACGCTCAAAGTACCTAATATTAATTTAATCTAATATTAATTTATTTACATAAATTTATTATAGAACCATGGTCTTATGAAACTATTTGTTCTCACAGAATAAGGAACTACTTTCGAATTTGAAAAAGTCGGAATACGAATCTGGTGACACTGAGAGAGAAGAGGAAAAAACAGATGAAAAAGAAGCCGAGACGGAAAATGTGGATGAAACGGAAAATGTGGATGAAACGGTGACAGATGGCTATGAAGAAATTTGAAGTGGTAAAAGTGGGAGAAGAGGAGAAGGGGCGAGTAAAAATTAAAGTTGTGAAAGAATATGATAAAGCGAAGAAGAGGACACGACGATGAAATAGACGGGTAATTAATGAGAAGATTTGGAAAATCATCACTCATTTGTATAAAGTATATAAAAAGAAATTGCTTTTTGTAATTACAAAACTTGTAATCGCTTAGGAAGAATTAAAACTCAATGACTTCGCATAGAGCGAGTCATATTGCTTATTTTCTTGTAATGCGTGTTCCAAAAGGTAAGAAATCAATCAAGGCTCAGTTACTTTTCTTTCAAGTATTGCAATGATTTCGTCTTCGGGGCTACTACCACATGACTTTATTCATTGTACACTGCAACCTTGACTGCTGATATGTTGTGCGTATTTACCGCCAGAAAGCGCTGCTTGTACCTTTCATGGCTGCCTGAGCAGTCCAGAGGGCGCGCACGACCACCGACGGCGCATTTTGCCACTGACTTCAGAGAGCGATATTTGTTTTAAGCAGAATGAAAGTGTTCTTCGTGTTGTAGTTGTTCGATTCTAATATTTTTTCTGGTCATTTTCATTTGCATTGTCGTAGTGCCCACTTCAAATCTACGAAGGTCTAATTTTCTTTGAAAGTTGCGGCGTATGAATACAATCGAGAAGTAGACCCCACTGTGGATTCATTGATCAGTGTAGTGTGGTGTGAGTGAGATCTCTGTGACAAAAATTGATAAATTTGTGTATCAAAACGTTGTAAAGTCGAATTGTTTCGACTTTTTTTCGCGTGGTGATGCATTTGAGGATATATTTAATTGCCTTCGGTGCGATCCTGCTGGGATGTTCAAGTGCAGATGAAGTAAGTAAACAAAACTAGTTACTGAAGGAAGCAAGGTTGTTTCTGTAGTGTTCACTATTGTCGAATCATTTTGTCATGGCTGCCCGATAATTAGATTGAAGCATATTTTTGTCATGAATGAAATGTTAATATTCGTGTTCTCTTGTTGAAATCAAGTTGAAGGAACTGTCATCAACAATACTGGACAGTTTTATGTACGAAGTCGCAGGTGTTCTCGGTACCAGCGTTACCGGAAATAGCCCATGTGATAATCAGATGGTGTGTTCTGTCAGTTCAGTCTGTATGTTGTCGTGAGAATTGCGATCTCCAAGAAAGACTTAGATATCAGTATTGGTTTTTAATGACAGTTTTTTGTTTGCTCTTGACTTAAGTTTTACTATGGATAGTCGATAATGTAGAAGTGTTTCTCAGTCTGAATGTGTTTCTCATTTCAGAATAAGATGATTTATGCAATAGCATAAATTAATAAATTATAATAAAATATATTGAATTGAATCTTCAAACGCTGTGAGTCATGGTTCCGAGACTAAGAGATTTGTTATTGCCCTTCGAAATGTAAATGCATTGTATCTGCCTGAAACTACGTTAATTAACTCATTCCGATGACTAGGTGATGTACAAATACATTAAAATAGTGTGTGTAGTTTTAGTTTATGTAACATAGCATATCTTGCTGATCAATGGTTTTAAAATAATTAATATAGGAAATTTGATGGCATTTAGTAACTTTGAGGTGATGCTTTAGTAACTCCTCAATGTGTGTGACAGTGTTATGATGCGGGGTCCTTTTTATTTATTTTAGAGGTGAAATCATTTGCACCGAAAAGTTTATAAATGCATTTTGTGAAATTTTCGTTACATCCCAAGGAAATGGCTAAATAGTGTGTGCGCGTCTAGATGTTTGTGACGTGCATTGCGCCGAAATATGCAACTTCCTGTAGTATCATTGATCCTGCTTCTTGCCGGTGCTAGTTTTAACTTGCTGTTTTCCTGTGGCTACTTCATCTCATAGGCAGGCAGTTCAACGGCCCTATAAACATCGATAGACAGTCCCTAGACACCTTTACATCGCAAACAAATCGGCGCTTTACGCCCCGTGGCGGAATAGCCGGCTGAATGCTGGACACATTTTAAGTGCCCATTTGGCGCGGGCGGTGGGCGGTCGCGGGCCGGGGCGCCTGGGCGGGCGGTCGAGGGCGCCGCGCGCGCCGTCTCGCCCCGCCCCGCCCCCGGGGCCTAATTTAAAGACGAGCGATTGGGCAAGAGCACAGTTCCAAGGGCCCCGCCCACTAAACAAAAGTCGGTTTCTTGCGTCATGTCAAATTTTCCTGACGAACAATGCTGGTTTTGAACGGCTGCAATATTTTGTTTCCTAACAATTTTTGATTTTGAATACCGTTTTGTTATTGAATCTTGTTCTTAATTGTTGAATTATTATTCAAATATTTGAGTTGATTTTATGTGTTTGAATATAAACCATTTTGTCACGTGTAACTGTGTGCAGTTCATTATTTAAAGAAAAGTATATTTGCTCTCTAATGAAATTGGTAGTGATGCTGCTCGTCAGATCTTACTACACCTACAGCACTGATCTGAGTTGGCTTCATCTTGCCTTTCAATGTGAGGCAGAACCAGATTTCATGTAGTCGTGTGTTTGGAATGTGAGCGTTTTGTTTTTTAAATGTAGAAATAGTGTCAGTAGTTTCACCATGTGGGGAAATGCGCTTCTTAATTTTAGATCTCAAAGGTTCGACATCCTCTCTACTACTTCAATATTGATTGCTTAAGAGGGTATATTTTTATTTGTCTGGAAAGGTTAGGACCTGGGTATAATTGTTAGATCTGTATAAAAGTAGTTTTTAACAACATTTAATAAAAAGTTCATTTATTAATTATTTAACTCAATGGGAATGATGTAATTTATGTGATATTGTAAGATTTCTGCGCAAGCTACTTGGTACAGCTGCTTTTGATTTGCAAGTATGGGAGGTTTCAAGAGGAACCTAACCATTTTTGAGAGGTCCGCAGAGCCATATAAGCAATTTATTAGGTTGCAAGATAACTGGTGCTCTGAAACCAAATGGATTCGAATATTAAGAGTTTTGAGATTTTAAATTTTGATGCCGTGTATACAATTTGAGAACGTTTTTTGAAAGATGTATGTCGTCTAAAGGCTGACTCGTAAGGATAGTCTCATATCTAATGTTTTAATTTTCGTACTTTGTGGGGGTGCACATATTCGACGTACTGAGCAAATGTTTCGGAAAAATGAATGATTGTCTAGGAACGGTAATGGTACAACTGTTGAACGGTGTTCGTGTAAGGATGCAATATGAAGGTCCTTGTAAGGTCCGTCTCAAAATTTATCTTCATTCTCCTGAAAATGTTATTTGTTTCTATTTCCTCACTTGCAAATAGTAACGTTCCCTTTGGGTCTGAATAAACCGAGTATAGAAATGGTTAGTTAGATATTTCAAAAATTCTCTATTGTCAGTTTTATAGAAGGAAATGATATCTGTGAAAGACACTTAAAATGCTGTGAGCATGGGGGAGCGTTACCTTAAACCACCCCCTCAAGCACGTAGCATGGAAAAAATAATTAAACATCGTACCCAATGTTATTGAGTCGGTTCATGGAAAGGCCGTGTAGTAGATGAGAATGTTAAATGAATTTAACAGATTAAACACAGTTTCATCAATAAAGTGCATCTGTCTTCCGTATATCAAACTGATGAAACATTTAAACAAGTTTCATGCAAAGGTCTCTCGAAATGTTACGTAAAGAAATCTACCAGTTTAGTCAACGCGCCCTTGCCGACATACCCCGAAAAACGAAATTGGCACTGGTGGTTGCTGTTGTTTTCTTTTGTTGTTTTTCTGCCCATCTGGGGATGTTAGGGGCACCTTAAAGTGGTAATACATCGTATGGAAATATTATTTAATAATAATAGTAATAATAATAATAATAATAGTAATAATAATAATAATAATAATAATAATAATAATAATAATAATAATAATAATAATAATAATGTATGTACGAGTTTGTGTGAGTTTTGCCTTTTAGTGTCTGATTAAGTAGACTTTTGCCAGCTAACGCAGTTAGGCATGGAACCTGTTTTTATTTATTATCTACGCATGGGATGAGGGAGACAAGCGGCGAGCATGACGTTTTCCTTTCCACGTATCCAGCATACTTGACTTGTCTGAGCTTTATCTATCGTTATTACTAGAGAGTCGTAGAGACTGGAACGATTGTATTAGGATAGCGAGAGCTCTTTTTTGTCCCGACTGGGAATCGAACCAGAGATTGCCTCAAGGAAAGCTAGGACGCTGTCCAGCCCACTCGAGGGGTCTTAATAATAATAATAATAATAATAATAATAATAATAATAATAATAATAATAATAATAATAATAAATATTATCTGGAGCTCCTGCAGGTTTGTAAGAAAATTTCTAAATTGAGACCAAACATAAATTGACCTGTGTCTAGGGTTTCTAACCCAACACGGTCCACTAAAAACCTGGCGAATACCGAGGAAAACAATGTTATAATGCTGAATGTTATAACGGTGGGCATGTGGCTCCATGGAATTCCCGCAGAGGGGCCCCGCCTGGAAGAACCCGGGCCGTCGCGTCCTTTCGCGGCGAGGCTCGCGCTTTCTGTGGGGCTATGAATGGCTAAAGGGCGCGTGCGTGGTCGAGGGAGGGACGTGAGAACACCTCCTCAGACGCTGTGGGAGCAGACAGCTTACCTACATTATCGACTTAGTGCCGGAATCAAGTACAGATAGAAGACCTTGTATATGTGCTGTGTGCAGCGCAAGACTCTGGATGAAGAGAGATTCGGACAGCAAATCTGATACATGATAGTCTATAGTCTAGAGCACAGATCTTGGGTCCTCTGCAGGACTGCTCGCACTTCTTCGTCTCGCCAGAAGAGAGAGATCACGCTCTAGCGCACGCGCCCGGAACGGCGCCGACGCCAGGCGCCAAACGACACGCTTAACTCGTCCGAGTGTCCGGAGCCTCGGCCAATGAGGCGCCCTGAAAGCTGCTGAGCCTTCCGCGCGAATAGGAGCGACGGGCCGGCGTTTGGCTATCCCCCAGGGGCCCCATGGCACTGCGGACATCTTCGCGACTTGTGCACGTAGCCACCATGCACACACAGATTTCTTGATAACTGCTCACAGCAGTTATATATTGTTAGACATTGTGTTATCCACGCTCGTATTCCCGCTCAGGTTCTTTGAGATGCTTGCCGTGTTGGGTTATGCAACCAGATGGAACAGGTCAAGATTTATGTTTGGCTGATCCGAATATTAGTAAGATAATTTTCTTACAAATTATCCTGCAAAGGTGCCATCCAGATAATATGTTAATCTGATCAAATTAATTTTGATTATTATTTACAATTTTACTATAAGAATTTAATTCGGAGTGTCATGATGTTTATTATTCATTCAATTTATTAGTTATTAAAGACGACCCCTCACGAGTGAGAGATGATCTGCGGACAAGCCAGTCCTATAGCTTTACGCGCTTGGGAGGCAATCACCTGTGATCTCAGATGTAAATCCCACAGTACCCTTGCTCGTGTCAGCCTTATCAAAAGAGAGCTTACACTTCGACGTATCCTTTCTCTGGGGTTATCTACTATTCAGTCTCCCAGTTCACTCTCATCGAGACTCTCTAGGAAATCTCATACGACTAGAATAAAGCTTCTAGACGAAGATCGAACAAATCCAGGACAGAAGGAGTATGCCTGGACTAACGTCGCGAAAGAAAAAACGATGCAGATGCTCGACCATTACAGATGTCTATCCATCATGCTAAAACCTATGCGCTAGAACTAATAAACAGAAGCGAAAAACAAGGAGTTCCATGTAAAAATGCGACACTTACGCTAGAGTGAATAGATCTACTAGAGAGAGATGAGACGTCGCTAATAGCGCACCACACCTCACATTAGATCCAAAATCGTGATCTATTGGATATCTATATTGATCTATTCTATCTTCCACTGAGAGAGAGACATCTACACATGACTATACTAGAATTACTGAGTTAATTCCAATCATTAGAGCGGGTATTCATCTACATTACTTTACCGCATTTGTATTCACTAGATTACGCCGCAACTTTCAAGAAAATTAGCACTCATCTTTCGTAGATTTTTTGAAGTGGGATCACTAGACAGTAGAATCATACATTAGACACAAATTGAAAAATATGCTTCAATGACAGAAGTGTAATATCTAAGAATCGCAATCTTAAGGGGTGCACCACTAAACGAACGAACCCAGACTTTGGGCAGAAAATAATCCATGACGTGATAAAACAAATATCGCAATACATACTGAAACGTACGCGAGATGCCAGTAAGCTAGAGTTCGTCGTTCGTTTCGTGTACGTTGGTCGGGCGAAGGCGACGCGCTTGAGCACTTGACTTCAGGGTAGATGCTGTCCTCTCTGAGACGTAAACATTTACGAGGATACAACGCCAGGGTCTGCTGCATGTATATGTTCTGTTGGACGAGGTATGTAGTACGTCAATCAGATATTATATGATATTCACACGCAGGGTGACAAGAGGATTCGAGCTCTATGTTTGAGACTGAAATAGACTCATGTTAGAGGTTCTAAATGATGTCTGTTGGAAATATGTCAATGTCCCTAAGACAAGTAGACGCAATCAGTTCTCAACTTGCAATAACACCGCGCCTTTTTTCCATTGATATCCGTTACTCTTTCTTAGGAATAACAATAAATGAGAGAGAAAAGTAGAGGTATGAACTGATGCCTTGATTGATTATTTTTTTACTTTTCTCGCGATCGACTCGACAGTTATCGCTATGGAAAGGATAGAGCAGTGGTTTATTGAATCGCTGTACGCTCCGCCGCCCAAAGTTCGCTCATCGGTTAAGGTGTCTTTCAACTATCGATATATCCCACTAAGTTTCCTTGCGTATAAAATGACTATCTACACGAGAAAGATTTTTGAGAAAAATATCTAACTATACATTTGTTAATAATCTTCAGGCTTTTAAAGTCAGATCCAATAGGCGTGTTATCGTTTGATATTAGACTTTGTCAAGTAGAACGCGAAATAGTTAGGAACTAAGAGATATATCATTTGTCATCAAGTGTAGATGTATATTCGAAGTATGTGTATTTTGAGATCGGAACATTTTAAAGGCCTTCCATATTGCGTACTATTGCCTTCATACACGAACCCCGTTCAGTCAGTCGAGTTGTACCCATTACGGCTGTTCTCTAGACAAGATCGTCTATATCATATTCTTTTCACAACTATTTTGTGATCTTCGCATCAGTTCTCGGCCTTTGTGTGTCGTCGTACAATGTGCACCACCGCACCAAGTACGAAAAGTATAAAAACATTAGATTTTATGATGACTTCCTTTCCGAGTCGCAGGGCCTTTAGGACGACATACATCTTTCAAAAAAAATTTTCTCAGATTGTATACAGCGGCATCAAAAATGAATAAAATCTCAAAACTGCTAATATTCGAATCCATTTGTTTCAGAGCATCCAGTTATCTTGGCACCTAATAAATTGTGCTTATGGCTCTGCGGACCTTCTCAAAATGGTTAGGTTCCTCTTGAAATCCTCGCCATACTTGCAAAATCAAACGCAGCTGTATAGCAGTAGCTTGCGCCACATCTTCCACTCATATCACATAAAATCTACCCATCATTCCCAGTTGAGTTTAGAATAATTAATACAAGTGCCATACTTTTTATTATAATGTTGTCAAAAGAACTAGACTTTTATACAGTCTAACATTATACCGCAGGTGTAACCTTTCCAGACAAATAAAATATACGCCCTTAAGCAATCATATGAAGTAGTAGAGAGGTTGTCGAACTTTGAGATTCTAAAATTAAGAAGCGCATTTTCCCCCCATGGTGAAACTCTGACACTATTTCTACCATTTAAAAAACCAAAACGCTCACATTCCAACACACGACTACATGAAATCTGGTTCTGCTCACATTGAAAGGCAAGAATGAAAGCCAACTCAGATCAGTGGCTGTAGGTGTAGTAAGATCTGACGAGGCAGCATCACTACCAATTTCATTAGAGAGCAAATATACTTTTCTTTAAAATAAATGAAACTGCAGCACAGTTACACCGTGACAAAATGGTTATTTCAAACACTAAAATCAACTCAATATTTGAATAATAATTCAACAATTAAGACACAGATTCAATAACAAAAGTATTCAAAATCAAAAAATTGTTAAGGAAAAAAATATTGGCAGCGTCAAACAGCATTGTTCTCAGGAAAATTGACATGACGCAAGAAACCGCTTTGTTAGTGGGCGGGGCCCTTGGAACTGTGCTCTTGCCCAATCGCTCGTCTTTAAATTAGGCCCCGGGGGCGGGGCGGGGCGAGACGGCGCGCGCGCGCGCCCTCGACCGCCGCGCCCAGGCGCCCCGGGCCCGCGACGCCCACCGCCCGCGCCAAATGGGCACTTAAAATGTGTCCAGCATTCAGCGGCTATTCCGCCAGGGGCGTAAAGGCCGATTTGTTGGATGTAAAGGTGTCTAGGGACTGTCTATCGATGTTTATAGGGCCGTTGAATTTGGGTTCTGCCTGACTATTGAGATGAAGTAGCCACAGGAAAACAGCAAAGTTAAAAACTAGCACCGGCAAGGAAGCAGGATCAATGATCTACAGGAAGTTGCATATTTCGGCGCAATGGCACGTCACAAACATCTAGACGCGCCACAACTATTTAGGCCATTTCCTTGGATGTACGAAATTTCACAAAATGCTTATAAACTTTTCGGTGCAAATGAATTTCACCTCTAAACTAAATAAAAAGGACCCGCAATCATAACACTGTCACAACACATTGAGGAGTTACTTAAGCATCACCTCAAAGTTAGCTAAATGCATCAATTTACTTATTATTATTTTTAAAACGCATTGATCAGCAAGATATGCTATGTTACATAACTAAAACCAACACACTATTTTAATGTATTTGAATGCACCTAGTCATCGGATGAGTTAATTAACGTAGTTTTCAGGCAGAATACAATGCATTTACATTTCGAAGGGCAATAACAAATCTCTTAGTCCTCGAACCATGACTCCACAGCGTTTGAAGATTCATTCAATATATTTTTTTATAATTATTAATTTAATGCATTGCCTAAAATCATCTTATTCTGAAATGGCAACACATAGAACTGAGACACTTCTACATTATCGCCTATCCATAGTAAAACTTAAGTCAAGCGCAAAAACAAAACTGTCATTAAAACCATATACTGATTAATTTAAGTCTTTTCTGGAGATCGCATTCTCACGACAACATACAGACTGAACTGAAGAACACACATCTGATTATCACATGGGCTATTTTCCGGTAACGCTGGTAACCGAGAACCACCTGCGACTTCGAACATAAACTGTCCAGTTTGTGATGACAGTTCCTCAACTTGATTTCAACAAGAGAACACGAATATTAACATTTCATTCATGACTAAAATATGCTTCAATCTAATTATCGGGCAGCCATGCACAAATGATTCGACAATAGTGAACACTACAGAAACAACCTTGCTTCCTTCGTAGCCCCCCTAAGTTTGTTTACTTCTTGCATCTGCACTTGAAACATCAGCAGGATCGCACCGAAGGCAATTACAATATATCTCAAATGCATCACCACCGCGAAAAAAAGTCCGAAACAATTCGACTTTACAACGTTTTGATACACAAATTTATCAATTTTTGTCACACGAGATCTCACTACACCACACTCACTGATCAATGAATCCACAGTGGGGTTCTACTTCTCGATTGTATTCATACGCCGCAACTTTCAAAGAAAATTAGACCCTTCGTAGATTTGAAGTGGGCACTACGACAATGCCAAATGAAAATGACAGAAAAAAATATGTAGAATCGAACAATACAACACGAAGAACCTTTCATTCTGCTTACAAACCAAATATCGCTCTCTGAGTCAGTGGCAAATGGCGCCGTCGGTGGGTCGTGCGCGCCCTTGGACTGCTCAGGCAGCCATGAAATGGTACAAGCAGCGCTTTCTGGCGGTAAATACGCCAACAACATATCAGCAGTCAAGGTTCAGTGTACAATGAATAAAGTCAATGTGGTATTTTTTGTAGCCCCCGAAGACGAAATTCATTGGCAAATACTTGAAAGAAAAGTAACTGAGCCTTTGATTGATTTCTTACCTTTTTGGACACGCATTACAAGAAAAAAGCAATACTGAACTCGCTCTCTGGCGAAGTAATGAGTTTTAATTCTTCCTAAGCGATTACAATTTTTAATTACAAAAGCAATTTCTTTTATATACTTTTATACAAATGAGTGATGATTTTCCCAATCTTTCTCATTATTACCCGTCTATTTATCGTCGTGTCCTCTTCCTCGCTTTATCATATTGTTTCACAACTTTAATTTTACTCGCCCTTCTCCTCTTATGAATACGAGGGAGGTAGAGAAGACATTGGGTGAGGTCGACTGGCAGAATATGCGATGAGCG
>BOPP01000062.1:4401416-4413488 GCA_017312745.1 Gryllus bimaculatus
CCCTCCACTCCCCGCCCCGCCTCGTCCCTCCATGCCCTGCCACGTTCCGCCCCGCTGCGTCCCGCTCCGCTCCGCTCCGCACCGCTCCACCCGCTCCGCCCCGCTCCGTCCCATCCCGTCTCGTCCCTCTTCTACCCTACCGTACCCTACCCTGCCCTGCCTATTCCTGTTCATACTGTGCTTGGCCATTGCGCAGGAATGGAACCAAAGGGGTGTCTGGGGAGATGTGGCCTAGATTTCACTGCGTATTCCCATTTTATTTGAATATTCGTGTATTACAAGAGACCGAATTGTTTCTCTGCCACCCTCTGTGGCAACGCCTGTAGCCGCTCCCCTGCCGCTGCGGGGTAAGAGCTTTTGGTCATCGCGTCCGTTCCGCCCGCCATTCGCCAGCCGCGTGTCAGGCCGCTGACGCGACGTGTGGCGTGCCGCAGGGCTGCTTTTTCTTACTCGTCGCTGCGAGGGGCGCGGCCCGGACCGGCCCGGCGCGGCGCGGCGCGCTTTTGCATGCGTGTGTTTGCGATGCTTTGTGCTCCGATACGATTTATTGAATTCCTAACTGCGGTTTTGTTGCAGTCTGGAATTCTCTCGCGTTGGCGCGGTGTGTGGCAGAGGCTGGAGAGCGTCGTTTTGTCAGTGTCAGTGTCTCGTGGCCTTTTTTGAGGAGGAGATGTGTGCGTGATGAAAAGCGTTGCGGGGTTTGGGGACCTCCTCACTCGCCGATATCTGAGCCTTTTTCTGGCAGTAATTACTCTGTCGCGATAGCCCTGAGAGCTTTAGCAATGTTTGACGTCATACGTGGTGATTGTTATTGCAATGATACATACTATTTCAGAATTTCATACATATTTGTTTTTTTATTTGTGGGTATCTTTTTTGGAATGATTTACACACGTCTTGTTGTAAACGGATGTTTTGCTATATTCAGTTTGAAAATAACTCTACACTTGCGTGCACTAGTTTCAAGCTTTGAATGTGTAGAGGTATATAGGGTTAGCGTAATTCACTTGTAAGATCAAGCGCGTTGGAACAGTTGTATTATCTACTTTCTTGTACTAAAATACTACACTACACTAAAACTCCTACACTAAAATACTGGACTTTGGACATTTTGTTGCCCGTATTAATTTATATACCATACAGCTGTCTGGTAGTAAATCATGACCTTCGTGATGTTGTTGTTTCCGGTGTAAGTCTTTGGCTTCGTTCGAAGAGGCCTTTTAGTTTCGAAGTGCGTGATTCTTTCGTTTGAGTCACGCGAGGTGAAAAACGAGGCCATTGCCCACTTGACTTATATATAACGGTTTTCTAGTTTGTTACCAAGTCATTTCATAAATGAATATGATAACACTCGTATTTCGTAATAACGCTGTCACGTTCAAAAAATTACGAGACGATAAGTCAGTCGTATCTGACAATTTTGATCAGCATTCACCAGCTTAAAAGATATTTTTTCTGTAGTAGTTACGTCTTCGAGATTTTGCCAAGTGAGCTGTTAATAGGAAAGAATAGAAGTTTATAAAAAGTGAAAACTTGGTAATTACTCGGAATGAATCTAAAATATTTAAATGCGGCTTTGTAAAATTGACATAGGGCGTAGAGCAGAGCTTTGAACGTTAGACTGTTTCATCGCATCCAAATTCTCTTTCGCCATCTACTTAGGTTGTTGCCTCTTTCTTACTAATTGCTCCAAATCTTGGTAATAGTGCGTATTACTGATAACAAGTGTTGGTGTAGCTCCGCTTTATGTTGCTCCCCCTGACCTCTGTTTTGGACTGTGTTCCTCTCGCCTGAATTATACGGGCATTGTCTGCAGCCCCGAATGATTCCTCGCTGGGAGATAAATGGGGACGAGGGCATGTGTCGTCATGCATCGTGCGTCTGTCGCAGCCGCCACCGGAAAGAAATATTTGGACAAGACTTCCTCTGGGCTGAGGGCGATCTGTATTTTCCCCCTGTGCTTCTCCGAGTGGTGGACCTTTGTTCCTATTGTGGGTTGTGGAGGTTTTGAACTCAATGGACTTAAAATTTTCGTTAAATTTCATAGCATTGATTTGTATCAATATTTGATATCCCGCAGATGTCAGTAGGAAATATTGAAAAAACTTCACCCAATACATCGCGTGATTTGTTAGTTTTTAGTGTTTACAATGTTCCTTCATGTAAAGTGTAGATAACATTGAAAACGATAAAACTATGTACACTGGATATTGATATTTAGTGGAAGCTTTCGTGGAGAGAAAAATTTCTTAATGAGGAAGTGAATGAGAAAGATATCACATACAATACAGGCTCTTGTTCATTCATGTTTTTGGGTGTATTCCACGAGGAAGGACCATTTAAAATCAACACAGGCTAATGGTAAACTTTGAAGATGATGAATATTGTAATTAGAGATGGACATTCTGAGAGTATTTAGCTAGAGTTGACGTTCTGGGCAACCGTCATACTGTTTAAAGTTTTTAAACGCATGGAATTACTGAATGAAAACTTCGATAAAAATAAACAGTTTTTTTAAATTTTATCGCTACTGTTTACGCAATATAAAGTATTGTAGGGTGATGCTGCGTTAAAAGACGGCGAATTTTCGACAGAAAAACTCTTATTGTAGGGCGCTGGCAGCGAAAAGTGGATATTTCTTATTCCTATATGCCGGGTGTTCTAGATAAAATAGGTTTGGGGAGTATCTCGAAAAGTTCACATCGAATTAAGAAAGTATGTAATGAAAAAGTTGTTAGTATTGACGGAGCCCATACAGTGATGGCAAAATGACTTTTAGTATAGCAGAAATTACAATTTGTGCCATACTAAAATCAATTATATATTTCAGTATTACGTAATTAGTTTTAATAACGTTAGAACGTATTGTAGCACGTCTAGTTTATAATTTTTGAAATAAGATTAAGAAGGTATCATTTTCCTCTGGTCGTGTCATTTACTCACACTGAACATTTAGTGAACTTATGAGGACGTAGTTGTGATTGTCCATAAATGGGTTTCTTTCGTGTGATTGGTGATTAGCGCATTTTTGCTTGAAGTTTTTCTGTTATAGAATTCGTATGCCAAGGTGTTTGAGGACTGTTTTTTTTTCCACTTGAAACGGGGAGGAGCTGAGAACGGCGAGATAATGTCCTGATTTAATCTTCAATGAGTTTAGAGTAGTAATCCCGCATTGGACATGAATTCGGCTGACCGAACCAAAGAATCCACATGAGTGATGAACTTGGGACAACTTCTAGGGAGTAATATGAAATGTGGACGTAGCTGTAAAAGTGTTTTTTTAAGTAAAGTAATGCGGCTTCCACATCAGCGTTTCGTACTTTTACACAGAGTTTAGAGATTGGATACGAACCGGATCGTAGGTACGTATGTATTTTTAAGGACGAAAAATTCTTCATATGCCTTTCTCTGGAAGCGAAAAGCTGGTTGGCCCATAAGCCACAGATTCAGTGTATTTAAAATAACCTGTAACTGAACCACGCCTCTCAGCACAATTCTGAACTAAACGTAGCATCGCTCTAGTAACATCTACGTTTGCTTCTACGTAGCATAGGAACGGTAGACCTGCCATCACACAATCACTAGTGAACAGAGTACGGAGCGTAACGAAATCCATACCTGAAAAGGAGATCGTTTGATTTCCAACGCGTAACGGTCTCAGATGTAAGATCACAGTTAATTAGAAAAAAAGAGAGTAACCTGCAACTTTCGTTATCGAATCGAAGATGAGTTGTTCGAAGAGAAAGGCTCGCTGAGTTTTCCTTTGCTCCGGAGACCTCGTGAAGTTTCTTCTTTTCTTCCCGTTCCCCGGTGGTCGACGCGACGCGACGCGTCGCGGGGCGTGGAGGGCCGCGTGCCAGAGCACGCGTGGCGGTGTCGATGCGGCGTGCGGCGTCCCGCCCGCCCGGCCGCCGCCAGGCGCACGGCGCGCCGCGCCGCGCCGCGCTGGGGCGGCAGGCACAGTGTAGGAAACAAAGGCACGCCCAAGGCTGCGTGCATAACTGATGCGGCCGGCGAGCCTCCACGTATTGGAAACGGTCAAGGCCCTTCCTTGGAACCGGGTCGGTCCCGCGCCCCAGCCTGCGAGCCAGCCAGCCAGCCATCCGACCGACCGACCGGCGAAGAAGACAGCGCGACCTGACTGTTCGTGAACGCGTTTAAACCTCACTTGGCCGCGGCTCAGAGTAGTACTCAACTTTTAGAGAAGAATGTAACCCATGTTGTAGGTTTATCATAATGTACGAACATATTACAAAAAGCATTAAAATTTGTAAATTTTTGGTTAGGGAACATTTGTGTAAGAGAACAAGAATTTTACTCAGTTTGTTGAATTTGAATGTTACTAATTTTTTGTTCGTTTAAAATACGACAATTCAATTTTAATCTTTATTCTACGATAGAAAATATGTTTAAGAAATAATGAGTACCGAATCGGATTGATAATATTTTTCTTTAACAGTTTTTTAATAATACTATTTTTGTGATTTTTATCAAGACTGTTGGTTCTACTGATTTACAGACTTTTTGAAACATTGTCATGTGTTATTTTATTTTAGAATTAAAGAATGTTTTTTGAATGCACTTTTTCTCTTTATTTATAATTTTAATTTCGTAGGAATAAGTACATGAATTATTCTACGAAGAATTGGTATCAATTATAAATTTATTTACAACTAGTAGGTTACCTCGCGTTGTCCGAGTATTGTACTGAGCACAGGTCGCACTGCCAGTCCTGCCCAACCCATCCGCCTCTACCCGTCTGACACTCTACCGCCCGCAACAATACCGTCTAGAAATTTACAGCGAGTTGTATCATTTCTAGTAACATTTTGTGATGTAACTACATGTGGGGTAACATTATGGGTGGTTGTGCAAAATGTGAGAGCCGTCGCTCTCAAATGTTTTTGTGGACTAAACATAAACATTCACATCAACTTTTATAGATTAAGATTAACGTACATGGAATACAAAAGCATTAATTCGTGAATTTGGATTGCCCCCCCACTAATTTGTGTTCGGAATCCCTTGCGGCTGTCCCGTGCTGTCCTGTGCCGACGCGGCGGCGACGGTCGAGGCATGCCGCACCGGTGGAGGCGCGAGGGGCGTGGCGGCGCCGGACGGGGGGAGGCGAGGCTTCGTCGACTCGCTCTGAATCAATACAAAGGCTTCATCGAGCGACCCGCTCCCTGGTTTGCGCATAATCTCTTTCATTGAGATTAATGCCCCGCGCGCAAATCCATATATCCCAATTATAACTCTTTTTCTGCTCTCGTTCCTTAATTTTTTATTTCAATTAGAGGATTTTTATTTGATTTCTTTCTCTTTTTTTCTTTCTCCTGTGAGTCCAATCACATGTTGGAGGGAATTCAGGGCTTTATCAAAATCATATTTAAGACGTTTTACTTCTCGATACCTTTTATTAAAAATTTGTTGTAGGAATAAGTCCAAATTATTTTTGTATTTTAAAGTAAAAAAATGACTAGAGGAATGTGTTGAAATTCTGCAGCGGAATGTCTTCTTTTTACGCAAATTCTTCATAGAGGAATTTGCTGCTAGACTTCGTTTTTGGTGAGTCACCTCGCCAACGATCCGATTATTCGTAGAGATATTACTGCTGCCGCAGCGAGGCACGCAAATCGTTGTTGCTGCGACACGCAACACTCGCGAAAAACTCGATACAACGTCGCCCAAGGCCTAGCTGCACGTTTTCTCCCTGCGCGGGGTTTGTCGCAGAGCCTTCGCGACGCCGAACGCTCTCCGTCCTCCAGTCTCTTCTGCGAGGGAAGTTTCCTTTTTTTTTTTTGTCTTAACGTCTTTAAGTGGCGACGGCTCTGCTCTTTCGCCGAACCATGTAATTTTTAAGTAGTTGGGTGGAGGAAATGGCTGCTAAATTTTGCTGACGCTGCACTTTTTCGTCGGTGCATTGTTCTTTGGGTGTTGGAAATTGGCGGTATGGAGACGCCGGAGCCACATTCCGGGTGGAGAAAATTAGGCGGGGCGTTTTCCTGAACCAAAGTGGGCGCTGCGCTGACGAAGATCGATGCAGGGTGTTGAGCCTGCCAAGAACAACATCGGAAACTGTAGCGACACTAAGCATCTCTTGGTTATTTTATAATAATTATAAGTCGTACAACACTTCGCATGTGACATGGAAATCATTTGTCCTTCTTTGGGGTGCTGAATTTGTTGAAATTTACAAATGCTGCTCTCTCGTAAGAGACCTGAATCTCGACTATGGCTTGCTCTTTGCAAAAATTGCATATTGGTTCGGAAAATTACATTTGCGATTTATAAAACACTAAGTCTACAGTAACAAAATACTGCTGAACAGAACTACACAGATGGTTTTCCAAAAAGTAGCAAGTAATCTGCTTAAGCGCAACGAATAACATACTCTCATATAACACTGCAATAAATTAAATCGTTTAACTAGAACAATCTTCATACTGCAACAACATGTATACAGTAGAACTGTTCTGTATATGCCAAGAACATAAAAAAGTTGCTGTACCAAAACGCATCAATTAAATAGCAAATATTTAACGGCGGGCTACCTCCTCTGTGAGCTATTAAGCTGTTGCCTGACGCCAACTGTGCTGTATGTAGGGACGCACTGAATTATAATTGAGTGGTACGAGCCGTATGATAACATACCGAATAACACAATAAAATATTTGATTTTTCAGTCGAAGTCGAAACTATTTCACTGGTTTTGGATTTTTATCAAGATTTTCGGTATCTAACGAAACCTTAGAAACCTTTCACATAGTCGGAAACTGCCTAGTTGTCTTTCAATTTACGCGAGGAAAATTATATTGCGAATATTGTTTGTAACGGTACCAGATATCGCAAAAAATATAAAAGTGCAACATTCATATCAAAGACTGAGGACTTAAATTAGGTTGGAACTAAATCGCCTACTTATAACTGTGAAATATTGAGAGACACACTTCATATCTGGAGGAGTTCGACCAGACGCGGATCCACGTACTGTTCTAGGGGAAAGCAAATGTACAACTAATGCTCTTTTACGGCAAAAAGTAGTTTGTGGTTGTTGCAAACTATATTTTATAATATGATTATATGATAATATAACGATCCAATTATTTGTAATGCCCAAAGATAAAGGACAGACCATTTACCACAGATTGCATGTACACAAATACGAAAAAAAAATTGTAAAAATAGACTTACGATTATTTCTCTTCCGCAATGATATGTATACTATAATTTTACGTAATTGTTACAAAAGGTAGTACGTGAATACCTATGGAAACATTTTTAGGATTAAGGGGGAGCACCATCGGTCACACACACACACACACACACACACACACGCCTTGCAATTCCGAGGTCGGCGAGGCGCTCTTTTCGCCCGCCCTACCTCGACGCGACTCGACGCGACGCACGCCAAAACGTGCGCCCATCCGTCTGCATACGCGCCCCACCGATAAGGCCTACCGCAGCGTGGCGGCCGCAGGATTGCCGAGGTGGCGCGCCGCACCTAAGCCGATAGCACGTGTCACTGTCGCTCAGTTCCGCGCTCCCCAGGAATGGCCGGCGCGCCTATTTCCATCTCGGCGCCACGCCCCCGCCCCCCGCGCCCGCGCCCCGCCCGCATCCACAGGGCTCCGCGCTTGATTACGCAGCTCGGCCCGCGTCTCACAGCGCGCTGTCAGGAGGATGCTACATCAATGAACACCATGTGTCGAAGTTCGATGTTCAAATTTTGAAAATTGATGTTAAAATAGATCGAGCCACAAACCCAATAGTTTTTAGACATGTTCTTAACTGTAAACTGTACATCAGTTGCTCAGCACGGGGGAGGGACGGGCATTTCATGTTACGTAGTCAGTGAATGTAATTTATATGTAGCTGACGAGTAAACAATGTTAACAGTGAAAAACCCTTTTACCATTGATAAACAAATAAAAATAAACTACAGTTATTACAAAACTCGCGGTAACTATTTTTTCTCTCCGGTACTTAGGTGTAAGAATGTTCAAGTTATAAGTATGTGAAAATTATGTAGTTTTAAATTGTTTATATTATTTTTATTTCAAATGTAAAATATCAACCTGTAAAAACATTGAGCCTCCCAAATCATGAGTTGAAAAATATCGCGCTGAAAGAAATCGGTGTTAAATTACATCGATGATTTAAAAAACTAAGTACATCAAAGTCGCATCCCTATTCTACCTCTGCGTTCATCACGCCATTCCGCCCGCCCCGCCCCTCCTCCGCTTTCCTTCTGTTCTTTCGCATCGTCAGACGCTCATCTTTTGTGAAGTGTCCATCTCTTGCAAATCCCAATCTCTTTGAATACTAAATATTCACCCATTCCCGCTCCAAGAAAATTTCTTTTCCTTTTTTATTTAAATGTCATTCCCATCAGAACCATCTTGTGCTTCTTTGGTCCCTTGTTTTCAAGTATATTAAATTTTCTTTCCATTTTCTTTTTTCTCTAGTGTGCTTTGCATTCTCCTCATTGATTGCTACCCCTCTTCAATTATTACACAGCTAATGTCTCTAATTCGTAAGCGATATTTATAATCCTTCGAATCTGAATTCTTACTTTATTCCCATTCCCCCTCCGTTAGACACTCCGCTGCTCATTACTGCAAGCTTGATAGCGAAATACTCCTCAATCCGTCCTTTTCTTTTCCCTTCGATGAGATAATCGAAACTGCTCTGTTAATATCTCCTTCTCCTCTTTCACCTGCCCCACCCGTCCCGTTTCTCTAAACCTTCGTATCAGCTGGTGCCGTATCCCGATGTCCGACCGCCGGCATGTGGCATCGTATCGTCGTCCCCGCCCCTGCCCTCGCCGCAACCCCCGTGCGCTGCCAGACGTGCCGCGCACCCCTCCCCCCCCCTCCCCCCCCCCGCCCCCCGCCTGTGACTAATTCCCTTTACGGGCGCGCTGCCTCTCTCCGCTCTCCACCCGCCCATGCCGCGCCGCGCCGCGTCGCCCGAATTGGGTCCTGTCGTGTCGCCTGCGCCCTAATAAATGCTGCCCTCCTGCGCCCCGTCCCCGCTGCCGGCCGCCGCGTGCCTCCTCCCTGTCGGCCTGCCTCGCTCCGACCCCTCTGTGTGTGTGTGTGTGTGTGTGTGTGTTTGTGTCACTGCACCCCAGCATCCACACTCCCGTAGGATCCCGTAGATATGGCATTGGGCGTGACTCGTTGATCATTCTCCGCAGGTGTGCTTTATGAGACTACTGACCTATATTGCCTTTGTAAAAACTCGGTAAAGTTCGTTTTATTGTACGTGGGTGAGGGGTGCGTGTTTACCTCGTGGTGTCCAATATGGTACGATGTACTGTGGATTGAATTGAATTTGAATTAATGCCTTATTTTACGTGGTGACAAGATTCTTTTACGTGGCGTGGTAAAGGCTTAACCAATTCCGACTGGTGATTCATCGGACGTTTGCTAAATCCGAAACGGATTGTTTGATTAAGGTTATTATAAATATTACTTTAACAAGATTATACATATTATAAGATTATTAAGATAGTTTTTCAGATATTCCAAAGTTGAAGACTTGTTTGGGGGATACTGTGCGTAGTGCCAGTGAAGGATTGGATAGAGTAGATTGCGTATGACTGCTGACAGATGAAACCAGAGAAAACTTTGGAAATCGTGGTATGTTGAGTAAATGTAATGAGTAAGGAACATCATTTGTTGTTTTTATTTCATTTTTGGATGAATTCTAATTAATTATACAGATTTGACATTGATTATTGAATCAACGAGGGGGTCGTTCGATGCTAATCTGCCGTTTGACGAGGATTGGGGCGTGGATTGCGTTTCAGTAGTCCCCGTCGGCACAGATGTGTTAATTTGTGACGCCCATTCTAAAAAGAGTGATCAATTGTTACCCTATTTGCGCAGCCACAAACTTGTCAGAAGATGGAAACAAATACTTAAAATACTTTAAATCAAAATGGAGAATTTCTGATGGTGGAGAGAGTAAACTGTTTTTGGGACATTTTACTCCCTTTTATTACTAATTTAGTCTTTATTTTCAGGTTGCTATTACTAATTTAGTCTTTATTTTCAAGTTACTATTAATAAATTTCGGCTTTATTTCCATTAAGAGATAGATACCTGTAAACACAGAAAAATGTATTTGAGGTATCAACTTACAAGATTTTCGAACAAAATATTCATTATTCTGCATTATCGTGCATTATTCTTTGTTAGTGTACCAATTTTGTTAGTGAGCTTTGTGATGTATACATTAGAACAGTTTCTAAAAATTATTGACTTTATGTTGCAATTGCTTTGATTAAAATGTTTCCACTAAAATGTTCGTGAGTGGTGGAAAGAAGACGTGTGATGTTCAGTAAATTCAGTAATTGACGCTTTAATTCTGCCTTGTGAAAGGCCACTTTCCGGGCGTATTTTTGGAAGCCTCCCAGCTGCGTTCGAAAGTATCGCCTCGCTTCGTCGGAGGTGGCTGGCGTGTGGGCTTTCCTCCCCGGCGAAACACTCGCGGCCTTTCTTTCCCGCGCGCCGCCTCGGGCGCGTGGGTGAAAGAGTGGGCTTATGTATGGGATGTGCCTAAAAGCCTCTCGCCTGCGCCCCGGGCCCCAGCCGGGCGCATCCGGCCTCGCCGTCGCCGTCCCCGCCGCTTTTCTCGATCGCCCGGCGACGCTCTGCTGCAGCCCTTCGCAGCGCCCGCCCTCCCTCGCCCCTCTTCGTCGCCCGCGGTGCCACGCCCCCCCGCAGCTCACGTCACTCGCGGTCACAATTTTGCCACCACCCTGCCTCACCGCTCTGCCCTTAACCGCCTCACGCTATCCTGCCCCTAGAAACCTCCCTGCCTGGACTGCCCTTCCTTCCTCTTTTTTCAACTTTCCCCCCGCCAGTAACCCTGGCGAGGCGGGAGTTTATTTCCTTCTTGGGGTACGCCGCAGCTCTATGGCTTATGCGGCAAAGAAGAGGGCAGAACTTACTTACTAACTTATTTCTAACTTAACCTATGGACGAAGCCGGCACTTTGGCCAGCAACCTAAGATTAGCAAAAGAATTTTTGTATTTTACTACATGCTTATTTGTTTTAATTTTCTTGGATTTTTTTTTCCATTCACACGCACATTCACACGCTCATTCACACTATGTTCTATTTACACTTGACACACGCACTTTCACACGACACTATATACACTATTTACACTATGTGCGCCACGGCGCCGACTTTGCTCCAAGCGTCCGTGGCGGCTAGGCACAATGTGCCCTGGCAGTTGTTACGGGCGGGGCCTCACTCGTCCCGCTGGGAGCCTCACGCCGCTGCTCGCAGAGTTCTGCAAGAAGCTGCGGCGGTAGCGCCCGGAACGTGGAGGCCACTCCCTTCCTTCCTCGCCTCAGCCAGCCCACACCTTACTGCCAACTCGTCCTCCGCCTGCTCTCACCGCCCCTGTTCTACCGTCCCCCCCGTCTACGCTTTCCGCATCCTCGTTTTTTTCTTTGCCGTCTATATTTCGCAGCAGTCATTCTCCTTCACCTTCCTACTCGCATCCTCCACTTCCGGCGTACACTTCGCTACTCACTAGAGTAGTTACTATTGATACGATATGGTATTATTGATACGGTCGCAGAGTGGTGCGTTTCCGAGTCCTCGCTGCTAGTACCCCTTGCTTTCGCGCGTATTTTTCCAACGCGTCGCGAGTACCCCGGCATCTGGGACCGTTTCCGCACCCGCCCACTTCCGCTCCTCTGGGACCGCCCCGCCCCCTGACTTAGCCTCATCATCCACTCCTTTCCCCGCCAACAGCGCTGGCCTCCGCAACACGCTGACTGTTCCCCACAGCCTCGTGGGCTTTGTGGCTGTCACTTCGGGCCCGCTTTCGTTACTTCTTTCCTTCTCACCCGCATCCTCCACGTCGTGCCAACCTTTTTTTTGTGGTCTCTGTCCCGTTCTCGCTTTCATCGTGCCCAGTCACCCACTTCTTTCGCGCCCTTCGAACGTCGCGGCGCCTCGCCCCGTCTCGAATCTCCGCGCCGCGCCGGCGCGGCGCCTCCCTGACCGCCTGCGCTTTCTTCGGCGCCGTTTCTACCCACCCAG
>BOPP01000062.1:4414196-4440891 GCA_017312745.1 Gryllus bimaculatus
CGGGGCGGCGGCGGCGGTTGGCGGAGGCGCAGAAGGGCGGGGTCGGGTGGGGTCGGTGCGAGCGATGAGGCCGTGATGCGGCACATGCGAGTGACTCAGAGGATGGGCAAGGCGCTCGCTAGCTGAAGAGCTTTTCTCTTCTTATTAATGTTGTTTTGTCTAGCGCAGTAAACTCAATAATGCAGTGATTTTGAGTAGGGCTCAAAAAATACGATTTGGCTTTGTGTCTAATGTCTAATGGCACTTGCGAATATTTGCAAGTTGATTTTAAAATATGATGGTCGTATGATCAAATTCACAATTATTTATTTTAAATATTCCACGTGTCGGCTCATCTTATTACGTCTTCTTCAATGAATTTGTTTTTTGTGAGAGTTGTGATGGTCATAGCAGCTATGTTCCACGTCCATTTCTTTTCGAAACTGTCAAGTTCTAAAATAATCAGAAAATGACCTCATTTCGTTGTAGAGATTACGTTAATTTTAACGATAATGCCTGCTGATCTGTCTTCTGAGGTATTCGTGGAAGCCTCCCAACAGTTGGTGAATGTTGCTGAAGGGGAATGTACTATGTACCAGGTGCTCCATTTCTGTCAGGGGTTGTAACCCTTGAGCTTGAACCTACAGGAATTCTGCGGTTGACAATCCGTTTTGCTTATTGCGTAGTTGGAAGGGCAGACCTGTCACAAAGCTCACTTGTGGGTCGGGATGTCAAGACCTGGTAGGCGCAAATAGCATTCGAGAAATTCCTGCGTTCCCGAAAACGTTTTAGCTGCCAAGTTCAGTCTACGGTTATATTCTTTGAATCATCAGAGGCGTTGTAGTCTGCATTCAAGACCAGTGACTTAGAATGAAAATGCGATAATATTTACCTAGTACTTATTTTTGTTAGTTATGTGTGTATTTATTTCTAATGTTTCTGCTAATGCAAACCACAACACTAGCTCATGTCAGCGAATGTTATTTAAAGGCTTCGTGGGTCCTTCTCGATAAAGCAAATTCAGTTCTCAATTCACTCTTCGAAATGCAGCTCTCTAAAGTGTTCCGTTACATGTGACACATTTTCAGACTTCGTAACTTGTCGGTATGCAAAGAATTTGCATTGGTTCGAATTGCATCCATAACATTATTTGTAATGAAACATTTGCTAAAAAAATATATTGTATTTGCGACGTAGCTTTTACGGGGAGGTACATATCCTGGCGACATCTGGAGACGAGCCGTGTTAACGGAACTCGAGAGCGAATTGTATGCGTGAGAACGATGTTTGTGTTTCAAGCGTCGGAAACGTGTGGGGCAGAGAAACGTTCTTTGTGAGCCGCGTATACATCCGGCCAATCTCCCACTCTCGTACGTTAATTAAAATATTCCACACGATTCTCCGACGAGATTTCGATAACGGGGACAGCATTTCGCCGGCTACATTGGCACGATTACGGAAAAAGGGTTGGAAAGAGAGTGCGTTACCGAAGCGTCACGCGGGAACTCCGAGGGAAGGAGGCCTTTCCGGATAATCTTGCTCAGTGTGCTGTGGCATCCTCGCTCTTTTCGTTTCCCTCGCTCCAATTTGATTCTCTTGGCACTTTGCGCTGTATTCCGCTGCATGTTTCTCCGCTTCGCCTCTTGCCTCTTCTTTCTATGCATATCCCGACACGTTCCTCTCTGATACGTTTCTTCCCGGGATGCTCCTTTCCAGCTCTTTCCTCCCCGTCACGTTCCTTCCCGACGCCGCCCTACCCCTTTCCTCTGCGAGCTTCCTCGTCATGCCACGCATTTATCATGCTTTGCCATGCCATGCCATGCCATGCCACGCCATGCCATGTCATGCCATGCCATGTCATGCCACGCCATGTCATGTCACGCCATGCACCCCATTACACGTCATGCCACGCCATGCCATGCCATGCCACGCCATGCCATGTCATGCCACGCCATGTCATGCCACGCCATGCACCCCATTACACGTCATGCCATGCCACGCCACGCCATGCCTTGCCACGCCATGCCGTGCCTTGCCACGCCATGCCGTGCCACGCCATGCCATGCCACGCCATGCCATGCCATGCCATGCCATGCCATGCCATGCCATGCCATGCCACGCCACGCCATGCCATGCCATGCCATGCCATGCCATGCCATGTCTTGTCTTATCATGCTATGCCAAGTCCCGCCTCACCCTGCCCCGCCTCGCCCCACGTCTCCCATCTTAGCTCCTCCGCCTTTCTCCATACCTCCCATCGCCGCTCCACTTTTTTCAGGTCACCGATTTCCTGTTGTTTGTTGGTTTTTCATTTCGAGTGAACTAGTAAAATCAGCCGTACGCCTCTTCATCACAGTCGGAACACCTTCGTGCCGCCTACTCCAATTTATATTTTTCTCTCCTCGAACCTCACAATTTTCCGACCCTGCTGCCTTGCCTTTATAATTTTATTCTTCTTAATGCGCCTTTTTCTGCTCTCATTTCCTTCCCCTGTGTGTTTTGAATTTTCCCGCTTTATCTTTCGCTTTTCCCTCTTCACTGCAGATCCGCTCCTCACCTCAGTTGAGCCCTTTGAACTCGAAACTGTTGAACCTCTTCAGGCCTTCCGAACTTTTCAGCCCCCTCCTGCGCCGTAGGCCCGGTGCTCTGCGGCGCCTTGAATTCCCATCGGAGAGGCAGCTCGGAGAGAAGCGCGCGTGGGCGGGAAAGCGCTGAGGTCTGCGCGTGTTGGGTGGAACCGAGCGAGATATAAAACGTGTATCGTATTGTTCCGCGCGCGCGCCTATCTGGGTGCCGGGTTAATTAGAGCTGTGTAGTGACACGTTATCGTGGCGGGCCTTCCGCTCCTGCCGCGGCGCGGCGCGCGAGAGGTTCCACCGCCTGAGGAGACTGGCGGCCGCCCGCCCGCTGCCGCTTTGCCAGCAACACCGCGGCTGAGATGTGAACTGAGTTACGACTTGCTTGTAGACACTTCATGTTGCGGTGGGCATTTGTTGTTTCATGAAATATCAGGAATAATCGTTTAATTGCCAGGAATGGCGAGATTTTATTATCACAATGTTTGGGAATCTTATTGCTTTATTCTAATTCGTGGTAAACAAATTAATTTAATATGAGTGAACTGAATATGTTATTTACATTTGACTTATACTACATTGGCTTAACTTGAGAGCTTCTGGCAGTTGTAACTAAATTTGCGAATTTTGTTGGAAGGTTCCTACAAATGTTTTTGAGACTCGTTCTGCCAATGAATATATCCAATAAGAGATAAATTCTATGTTTAAAATATTTTCCCTATATAATTTCTAGCCAGTTTCTCATATGGACGAGATTTATCAGGATTTTCAATGTGTTGGTAATACACCTCTTACATCTACTCGCTTTTCATAAAAATCCAGACTAATTCAACCCCGATTTGACAGGCTTAAATAAAAAATGAAATATGGTGCAAAGTAGTTCCCCGAGCAAATCCAGTCTTTTGTCGGCCGACATTGAAGGTGACGGTTGGGGGCAGTTCGCTCGCCCGCTCGCAGGTCGATGAAAAGTCCGACGGCGCTAACGACGCAGAGGTGAATTCGGGTCGCTGCGCGCGTTGCTGCCACCCCCGCCACCGCCGCACCCTCCTCACTCCGCCCCGCCCCTGCGTTCGCGCCCTCGTTCCTCTTCCTTCTTCCGATCTCCACTCCGCCCCGCCTCTACTGCGTCGGCGGCCGACGCTCCTCTTTCTTCTTCCGCTCCTCTTTCTTCTTCCGCTCCTCTTTCTTCTTCCGCTCCTCTTTCTTTTTCCGCTCTTCCTTCTTTTTGCCGCTCTTCTTTCTTTTTCCGCTCTTCTTTCTTTATCCGCTCTTCCTTCTTTTTGCCGCTCTTCTTTCTTCTTCCGCTCTACTTTCTTCTTCCGCTCTTCTTCCTTCCTCCATATCCCACAGCGTGCCCGCGCCTGCGCTGCCTCTCCCCTCTTGGCTACCTCTCGCCGTCTCCGTCTCTAACCACCTCTGCCCGCGCCACCTCCCCGTCATCTCTCTTCCGCCCGCCTTCGCGTCACTGCTCCGTCTCCGCCACCGCCATCTCACCGCCTCGTCTCTCCGTCGTCACCAGCACTTCACCGCTCCTGACGCAGCCGCCACCCGTCTCCAAGCTGCCGCTGTCGCTGCCGTTCCCGCTCGCAAAACTCGCCGCCACCATCGTCGGCGGCGGCGGCGGCGGCAGGTCTTTCACTGGCTTCGCCATTAGCACGCTGCGGCGAAACCGCAATATCGATATCGCGATATCGATGCCTCGAGGTGTTGCGGAGTGTTAACAATGAGAGGGATGGAATTGTGACGGCGCGTCGCGGAAAGTGCGGGAAACGAGAGTTCCAAGGCGCTTGATGAAGGCGCCTTTACGGCCCGTGCTTCTGATTGCGCCTGACGACTCGAGTTTGTGACTCATCTTCTGGAAGTTCACTGCAGAGAAGCGCCCGGCTGTGGTTGTGTTTGTTTTTACTTAAGGATGGGTAAATGCAAAAGTAACTTTTAGAAATTTTGGAAGTTTTTTTCAACCTACATGATTTTCAAACACGAGACGATCACGTTTTTTGGAAATTACTGCAGATTTTTTCAAATTATAGAAAATGGTGAAGTAATGGTCTATGTTTTGAACCAATTTTAGGTGGAATCAATATTAAATTTTAAATTGATGATATTTTTTTACCTTTGTACTGTATGCATGAGAAAATGTCAAGAAATAGTTACAGACACCTTGAAATTGCTCTGGCTAATAAAATTGTATAAAAGACATATGAAATTGTACATAAATGAAATGCGAGTAAATACAGACGCTAGAAATTGAGTGAAAAGCGAGATCAGGATACACGATAGTGAGTATATTAAAAATGTGTGTCAATCCTATCTTGATTAATATTACTAGTAATCTCTCGAACTGTTATCAATATTCAAAGTCCAAGTAGGCCAATGACGAAAATATGTCGTAAGTGTTCAGTCTGGAGATATTTGTGAACAATATCTTCCTACGTTTCTTATCAGTTACATTCAATTGAATTGAGTGTAAATTTTAGTTTTTAATGAAAACATTTTCTGGTATTTTTTCTACAGAAAAAGTTGTTTCCATTCGTTAAAAGATTGCATGTGCATCTTGATGATATCTAGACTCACATGAAGACAGATTGTGTACGTCGAGTGGTCAGTAACACGCGTAATCTTGGTTTATTTGTATTATACTATGTTCTCTAGTCTCCAGCCACGAGTAACGGTGTGTTCTTCTAATTTTCCAAGTTTTTCCTCAAAATTTGTAGAATTTTTTGTTCTCTCTTAAACTAATTTGAGTTGTCTATTTAAAGAGTGCTTGACCATTTCGGTGCTACTCGTATTTTGCAATTTTAATTTGCTAAATGTAAATTGATATTTTGAAATATCTTAATATCCTTCGCAGAGTGGTTTTCTAAAATATATATCCCTCTAATGCGTGCGTTATTTAGGTATTCCTTGTGTTCCATTTTAAATACATTTGTTAATCGAAAAATAAAGATATTTTTATCTACTCTTTTATCAAATGTTTGTGTTATATTCATGCTTGCTGGAAACAATTTTTTTCAACAACGACGGAAAGTCTTTGTATTTTTTCTTTTCGCATGTGAAATCTCGTCAGTAACTAGTTAAAGAAGTGGGCACAAGTTGAGTTTCCGTCGATTACAAGTAAATGGATTACGTCGATTCTTAGTTTTTTTGTCAACGAAAGGCGAAACTATTGAAAAGCTTAATGCTCGTGTTGTGACGACATTAGAATTACATTTTAATTTCATCTTGAAATTTTGTAAAAGCCACTAAAGAATTCTTATGAGCCGTACACGGCACGCGAGCCGCGCTGTAGCCGCCGCCGCTTTCCCAAGGAACTAGTCACCAAATGCAGCCTCTGCTGCTCTGGACACGGCGATGCGGTGTGTTGGCGCTGGAGTTTGGCCGCCCCTGGCTCTTTGTATAGTGGCGCGTCCTCGAAAAGCAGCGGCGACGGAGCGCCTGAAATTCTGCGCCTGCGAGGGACAAACACCGACCTGGCGGGCGGGTGGGCGTCCGTGGGCGAGGGGGCGGGGCGCGCCCGCTTTGTGCCGGCGGGGGCGGGCGGGCGCCGCAGCGGGCGGCCGTGGGTTGAGCGCCGGGGCTGGCGGTCCGGTTTCGCTCCAGGGGTGGGGGAGGAGGGCGCGCTTTCGCGCCGCATCGCCCATCGCCCCGCGCCGCGCCGCGCCGCGCCGGCCGATGCGGCCCAGGAATTTGAGGCAGGCGCCAGTAGCACGAGCGCCGCTCTGCGCGTCTTTGGGGATCGGGCTGCACCGCCCCTTCAGAGGCAGTTTACCCGCGATATTGTTGGTTAGGTTCGATCCCGTTGCGGACATAGCAGGGGTCGAAAGCGGCGATGGAGGTTTATAGGGTTCAAGCGTCGCCGGTAAGAGAAGCGCCAACACTAAGCTCGTCACTGTACTCCTACCATTTGACCTTCCGGGATGTAACAGCTATTATTTAACGTCATGGGTACACTAGACAAGAAAGCGACGGAGTATAATGCCTTGACATACGACTCATGAAGCCGAATCGGGAGTGACTTTCAATTACAAGTTGATATAGTAGTTTAGTTAGTGTTTTTATTTATTAATCGGTAATTACATTGGGTTCATTTGGTGGTTGTTAACATAAAAATATCATAAAATCCTCAAATACAAAACATAGCGGATCGTTGTATAAAATTAAGCAGTAATGAAATTGGGATATTCATCAAGTGCCAGCACCAAATGACGTCCCGTTACAAAAATTGCAACGGCACGGGTGACCAGGTGACATACCTGAACAGTAGCATTCATAACAAATAAAAATGAATTATTTGAAGTTGGCGTTATCAACCCAATTGGATTTCTTTCCATTATTTACTCCTCACACCTTAGAATACACGTTAAGGTTTGGTATCTGCATTTTTGTAGACCATTCGTTCTAACGTTAAAATCCTGTTATTGTACTTAGTCATTGAATATATACATTTGTTGATACTCTGGCATTTCTTGCTCGTCGGTATTTCGTGCAATGGGAATTGTGCTTCGACTGTTCTTGTTATCCTGTTAGGATGCAGATATTTAACTTTAAAAATAATAGGTAATTACAGAGTAAGAGGGATCGGGAGAAGAAATAAATTACCGTAGTAATTACTCGAACGCTTCTCATGCCGTGCGTGACTAATTTATGAAGTAGTCATCAGTGGTAATTACAATTATTTCCAATACTGGGAACTATTTTTACAGCAAGGCAGATGATTTTCAGGCAAAAACTTGACATGCGGCACTTAGCAATTCATAAGAAAATGTACTTAGCAACTGAAATGTACTTAGTACTGAAAAGTCGCCATTGAAATGCGCAGTCTCATTAACATTCAGTTGTGATATCCTAGTACTTGTACGAAAATAATCTAAAGTTTTTATGGATGATTGGCTTCGCGTTTGAAAAGGTTCAAACCTGTTAACCTATCCGTTAAATAATTTGTTGTGCGTTAAATGTTAATGCTTTTGAGCGTCGATATGTCGAATTTTTTTTTATTACTCCTCTTCAGAGCAAGAATACGGATAAACTAAAATAATGTAATGTAAGCGTTTCTCAGTGCGCTGACATCTATTGTTTACACTGTGAGTCGGTTCTCGAATCGTGAACCCATGGTAACAAGTTTTCTTAAAATGATGAAGATTTTTTAAAAACCGAAAAAAATTCATTCAGTCCCGGCCCTAGAGAATAACGGTTTCGATTTTACTCTCGATATTTAACTGTTTATAACGCTTTGGATTTGGGTACCGGCGAGTGCAGCGACGCCTGTTCCGTTGCTCCTCCGTTCAGCGCTGTGAGGGCGGCGTGGGTGTGCACCCCTAACGGAACAGGCGTGGGTGGCGGTGCATTGTGAGGGGGGGGGGGCAGCGAGGAGTCGAGGGTCGGGACCTGCGGCCTCAGCGACCTGCGACCAGCCACGCGAGGCGCTCGGAGGGCGGCTGGGGAAGGGCGTACTCGCTCCACGTCTTCCACATCTGTGTGGCCTCCCCTCCCCCCGCCCCTCTTGGGCTCGACGCACTCCGCTTCCTTTCTTCACGTCCAGCCCCGCCCCTTCTCCAACCCCTCCCGCCGGTCTCGTCATGGCCTCGTACCAGTTTCTTTCACTCTGTTCTTTAATTCTCTCCGCCGCGTTTGTCTCATCATTACGAGGCTGAGTATAATATCTAAGCACTCAAAATAACTGCGTACATTAATTGAGTGACAAACACAATCGTCCATGCGGCGTCTCCGGGATATTAGAGATCATTCACGTAGTGTTGTTCTGCATGTTATTGCGTTCGCGTGAATTTAATGAATTCCGTTTGCAGGCAATACTGAAAGGAATTCCTGGCTCCTACGTTTGTATGGGGATTAGTCAGTTTCAACGATGTTGTTTGTGTCGTACCCCCACCCTCCCCAAACTGATTTATTTTCATTTGACACATGTACTCACACGCATGCATTTTTCCTTCATCATCCTTCCTCCATTTCTGTCACACCTGTCCATTATTTCACCCTTCCTCAGGAGATGCTCGTTAATCCTCCACCCTTGGCTCGCCTTATCCACTCACCTGCACTGTATTCTCTCCATTGTCCATTTCGAACGAGGATGACGGGAAATGACCACCGAAGATACAGTCGTCTAATGGCAGTAAACGAAGGAAAAATCTCCCGAATCCTTCTATACGACGCGTCGACCTCGGGGTCCCGGGAATAAAAGGTCCGTTGTGACATTTTTTCTGGCTCCGGGAGATAATACGCCTTTGTCGAGCTTTATCGCGCCCGTTAGTTTAACGTCCCGTGCTGTCCCGGCTCGCTGGAGGCGCGGCGCGGCGGGAGCGGGCGGGCCGGCAGAGGGCGGCGCGGCGGTCTCGAGCTCTGGAGGGTTGTTTGAGACACCGTTCGATTTATTTTATGGCATCTTGATTGGGTGCTCTCTGACTTTATGGGCTGTCTCGCTTCTTTGGAGCCATTGCTCAGGATTCTTAGAGCTGACAAGTACGCGCTCTGTGTGTGTAATGAAACATGATTATATGGGTCGCGGTTGTGCTCCTTTTAATGGTATAGCGCGGATCATCTCCACGTGAAGAAAGAAATCATTACCCCGAAAATGTTAAGTCCGTGTTTTGGTTGTGGTTGTGAATGGGATTTGGTTTTAGATTGTGTGCATTTAGACATGTGCAAAGTCCAAACAAATTTAAATGGCTCCCAAATACAGTAAATATATAAAATGTAAATCAGTTTTCCATCAGTGCTTAGTATTGCTAACTGTCGTTGCATCAATGTTTACGGTTGTTAATATATTATTTATAAAATTAGATTCATATGCAGTTCGAAAGAAGTTGTCAAAGCTGTGATATGTAGTTACAAAAACTGAAAAAAGTAACATGTTTTCGAATGTATCATTGACTTCGGGCACGGAAGCCTACGTTTTCAAGAATGTTGCGTTTTTTAACCCAAATGAAATTTGTCCCAGTTTTTCTTCTTCGTCCAAGTAATTTCTGAAGCGGTGTCGTAATAAGACTATTTAATATTTTTATATAAAATGTTACGGAGAAAGGAATGTGCGGAATGTCTTAATGAATCAGCACATAAGAAATTAAGTCATGGTTGACAATTAATGCGCATAGTAGTTTGCGCATTCATTTTTTTTCTGTCGAGAGAAAATTGTGCTGCGTAATAAACAAGTATGAAACTCGTATGAAGCGACAGAGAATTACAAGGCATTAATTTGTTTGTGCACTGCGGTTGAACGTAGGGAACTTCAACTGCTTTCTTCTGCCTGCGGTCTCAGTGCTTTCGCCTGGAACCGAAGTGGCGAGGGACATTTATGTTGCGGAGACAACGGCAGCGCGAGGACGGTGGGTCTATTGTGGGAATCTTTACTGTAGAACTAGGATACATCGCACACTGGAAAGCGAGCCAGAAAAACAGGAGATGAGTAGATTGGGTTATTAGGAATTCTTAAGTGACCTGCAGCAGATAAAATGCTGCTGATCAAAACCACACAAAATGGTTTTCCCAAAGGTAGCATTTTTTCAGTCACACATGAAATTATTTCTTTATTTTGTTGTTTGTTTGTTGTTTTAGTTGAGGATCCAACACTCATCGAAATCAGAATTCTTCGCAGATTTATTGTGGTTAGGCGGAAGAGCAGGCCCTATGGCCTGAGCCTCGCCATAAATAAAGACATTATTATTATTATTATTATTATTATTATTATTATTATTATTATTATTATTATTATTATTTATGTTGAAGCTGGAGCGTGATTCATTGCAATAATTGTAAACGGATACATTTCTGAAAATGTTTTGATATTGAAATATACGATGCAGACGGATTCAAAGACAGATATTTCCACAAATTATATAATGTCAACATATGTGTAATACGAATTAAATTTTGCAGAAGTATAAATAAATATATTACTATAATTAACCATTGATTTACTCATTATTCTAGTTTATAAAACATGTAATTTCGTTCACGTGTTCATAGTTATAAAGGGATATCACTAATTTTCGACAGGAGTCTAAAAAAAGGTAGGCTGTCGCTGCCTAAAGCGAGAAAATACGATTGGCAGTTGTGAGAGCACTCGTAAAGTAGGCCTCGGAACGGGAAAGACAGGACGGCGCGGCGCGGTGTGGCGTGGCGTGGGCGGAACAAGGACGTGGCGGGGGCGGCGGCGCGGTGAGGAGTCCCCTGGACGTCGTTCGCTCGTGAGGCGACGCGACGCGCTTACGCAAGCGGCTGACGTCACACGAAAACGCCTCCCGTAAAAATGCCTGCGGATGACTGGCTGCATCGTGCGTGAGTGTTTGCCCAGGTTATACAACCGAACGCTGGAGGGCGGGGGTGGAGGTGGGGGTGCGGAGCTTGCCGATTTTTGCAAGCGACGGTGGCTCACGATTAAGTAAACGAGCGGTTACTCAATGCGGTGAGGAATTCCACGGGATGCGATTTGAAAAGGTCTTCGTGAATGTAACTGGTTTTGAAAAACATAACCTTCCACAGAGATGATGTTTGAGGAGGTATCGGTATCCGAAGGTAAACGAATAATTTATTTGTACATACATGATATATTAGTTCTTTTAACTTATTTCCTCAAAGCGGCTCTGTGCATTTTCGCTTTCTGCTTATTGAAAAATAAATTATCCAACGTTTTCGTTATGTGTAAACATTGATCAAGAATCATTTTGTAATTTTCTGTTGCGAGCCCTACGTTTTATGTTTTCGACACAAGGTTATCGTAGATTTTCAAATTTAAAATATCAGCCAATAAGAACTACTAAAAAGATTGTATTATATTTTTTGAAACGATTTAAAATGAATAAAATGAAAGTATTTGATCATTATTAATAGTTAACTTATAATGTAAACAAATTTGATTTTTCTTAGAGCTCATAAGAAGTGAATAATATGTTCTGATGTAATTCTGGAACATGTACTGTAAGGATTATTTTAGAAGAACCGAAACCTGTCAATTCTTTTAAATAGCAAATATGATGCCATTTCCATGATATTTCTGTTCTTACTTTCCACGACGATCCTTAAATCGGCGCAAAACTACTCCAATACTCCCAACCCATCTAAACATAATTAGTGTCTGGTGCTGTACGGCGCTTGACAACAAATGAAGAGATATCCTCTTATGTAACCACCTACACAAACACAAAAGGCTTGCCTTACTGTACAAATAAATCCTCAATACAAATTCCACTATGAAGCAGGTTGACAATCGTGTGTATTTAGATAAACGTCCTCCAAATTCTACAGAAATTCCAAGCTGAGTATAACTACAAAAGCGCCCTGCTACGCCAGCAGTAATACAGTTCACACAAACCTCAAAATCCAATTTTAAAAGAATCAACTGGAGATCTCGCCATCAGATAACTAAACCTGTTTAAGTAAAATGTAATGGTTCAGTTTTTCTATAAGTAAGTTTAGTTAACACTTCAACTCGGGGTCTAGATTGGAGTGAAGAGAAAGAGGATATGTGCATCTGCACGGTAGCAGGAAATGAGCTCTATGAAAACCTCCAATCTCCTCGCAACATCCTGTCATGCACAGGAAAGTGTCTTATTTCTAGGTATGACTCTGCGAAAGGAGGTGGAACAATCGTGCCATCTGAATATGACATTCTGAACTAAAGGGTTAAAATGTGATGTAACATGTAGTTGACCTTTTTATGTTCATGTAAATACTTTTCTATTTTTGAAGAGGATTACCGTTGGGTGCTTTCTAGACCCTGCTTCTCTAGAATTGTGAACTAATTTGTTAACTGTACTGTAAACTGAGCAAATTGCAAATAGATGTTGAAAAATACCATATTAATGAGTGTGGTAAACACGAATTTTGGAAGATTTTGAAGTTACCTTGCCCAGGATTTCTAGAGCTGAGGTCACTAGCCTTTCAGATTTATCACACCCACCCTCACCCTGGTGTTCGTGGGCCACTAGAGTCCCTAGATACCGAGAGTAGCGCGTTCCATTGTTCCACCGATCCTACTATTTTATATCCAATTGTCACGAGAATTGGAACTGTGTGGAATTCTGTGTGTTCAGAACCATGAATCTCTCAAACCAATATTAATATTCATTAAAATCACCATAACGTCACCAATTGTTATTATTTCAGTTGAACTTCTGAATGCTGCCTGGCGGGACTATCAGGTGAGAGGATATTAAATGGACGTCTGTATTTTGGGACGCCAGTGGACGAAGTGAAAGTTATAATTTCTTAAATTCATTTCATAATTTCTTCAAGGGAGTAGTAAAGGATACGCTCAGGTAAAGCGTTACATAGTCTCAGGTCACCATATATTTTTCCCTTTCTTCACAGAACTGGTGACATGAAACATTACAACCCACAAGCCGCTTTTGTTACGTATATTATCGAAGAGTTTCGCACAAATACATAGTACGATAAAAGCTTGTAATACGCGGGGGAATTAAAAATTCGTTACACTTTTGTTAAATTCCAATTATAAGTGTTACGTTAACTGATTTTGTTTCGCAACATTTTGCTATTTGAGATAAATCGAAACACCAACAACGATTTATATTGCGACGCGAGCGTTCCGGGTGGGAGTGCCCGAGAAGCGCGCGACGCGGAGCGGCGTGGTGGCGCGTGGGGGCGGGGGGACGCGCTGCCCACGCCAGCCAGCTCTCTCGTTCGAGGCCCAAGGCCGGCCGGGCCCCTCGCCGCAGTCGGCGGCTCTTAAACGCCTCGCATCAGCTCAACGAGCCCAATGGAGTTATTTGGAACTGGAACAATCACGAAGCATTCGTACAAACGATTAAGCCAGTTGAGCGCACTATTTCCGTCTCGCTGCGCCCTCCGTTTCGCCATCCCGCGCTCCTTGGGCGGCGTGCTCTCTTTGCCCCCGGGCGTTGCGCCATCGGCTGATGCCTCCTCAACGGGTTGGAGCCTCCTGGGCTATGACGTAGGCGGGTGCTTTCCGGAATTCCTTTCCTTTGTTAGTACTCGAAATATAAATCGATGTTGATGTTTTGTTGCAGTGTACATTTCTCTCAAATGGCGGAGTGTGGCGAAACAAAATCAGTTACCGGTAACACGTATAATTGGACTTGAGTTACCGTAACACGTCAGTTACATTAACAAGAATAATTGGACAAAAGTATTGCGACTTTTTAATTCCCTTTGTATTACAAGGTTTTATCGTTCTATGTATTTGTGCGAAACTCGTCGATAATAAACGTTACCAAAGCGGCTTGAAGTTTGTAATGTTTCTTATCAACAGTTCTGTGGAGAAAAGGAAGAAGAAATGGTGACCTGAGACTATGTAACGCGTTAGCCGAGTGTGTTATTTACTACTCCCTCGAAGAAACCATGAAATGAATTTAAGAAATAAAAAAAAATGTCTCCGTTGCGAACCCAAAAGCAAAACTATCCGCCCTCACAAAGAGCCTGCGGTTCGCGCGTGCAGAAGCGCATGGTCAGTGCGTTGTTCGTTGCCCTATTTGGGGCGAGAAACCCTCCTTGTGCTTGGCTAGTTACGCGATTGCTTTTTACTGCTTCCCGTGCTCGCGTGGGCGTCGACACGCGCTCCCGGCCGCTGCGCCGGCGCCGCCCCTGGCTCCCCGCGAGGGCGCTTCGCGTTCGGCCGAGTGGTGCTCCTCTGTTCGCGCCGAGTGGGAACATACGAATATTCATAAGGGTAACTACCAGCGGCTCGAGTCGGCTGGAGAGAACAACGTTCGTCAAGGTGCCCTTTTTACAGCTTTGTATTGCGGCTTGCTTACCGCATGCGGATATGGGCTTCTGGAAAGTACCGAAGGGATTTCTTGTTTTTTTGTCTTTTTTCGTACATTTAAGTATTTTTCTTTCTCTTGAAAATAATTTTTAAACACGTACCTGTAACAACACACTTTGAGTGTAGAAACGCAAACGAGCAAAAGGTGCAATTTTTTTTCTCTGCGTGCTTGTGAATAAGTACTTGTTGTTTCAGCAAAACGCCTTCATTTTTCTATTCTATTTCATTTTAAAGTTTCCCTAAATTTCAAAAATTTTTCAATTGATTTCTAACGATAAAGTTGACTTGAGAGACGTGAGCAAGTATGCCTTAGGTGAGAAGATCTTACCCGGCAAATCGCCTGCATTCATTAACAAATACTGCCAGAAAAGCGATTGTTGGACTAAGCGAAACTATATTTGAAGTGTGAAGCAATGGAATGTTTTCGATGTATTTTAAATTATGCCGAGTGTATTATCAAAATTCCTTAGTTTTTTCGCGAAGGTCAGGGCCGTGAGTTAAATATATAGACATACTATTTCACAACAAAACACGTTGCAGATAACTGTAATAATTAATTAATTTTACTTCATTTCAGATATTAAATTTATGGTGTCCTAAAGGTGTACCGGCTTAGGGATGGTGTTACTGCAGTGCTTATGACCGGGCTGTCCTAGGGTTGGAGTCCCAACGGTGGGAGATTTTAGATACTTGCTAGATAGCACTATCGAATTCAGCTGCTGTCTGGGGGAGAATTCTTGCGAGCGGCTCCTCTGATCGGTAGTTTTTCGTGGTTTCTCCAATTAATACCAAATTAAAGCCGGAGCAGTAGGTCAACAAACGGGCCTCGGACCACGAGCTATCTTCCCTTCCCTATGCGTGTCCTGTTCTCACCCCTTACTTTTACATGCACTATTCTACCACACATCTCGGTACCTTAAAAATTGTCCCGGCTGGAGCGGCGCCCGGCTGGTGAGAGATACCTGGTTTGGGAAAACCCTGCCACCAAACGCATCGGTCGGCGCCGGGTCTCATCATTCAGACGAGGTTGATCACCGGCATCATCAGCGATAAAAAGAACATGCAGTACATTTATGGGGCTATTGACCTCATTTGCTGTCACCCAGAATCATTAACAAAGCAAGCAATCCACCAACAAACCTAAAAATTTGAAATTCTTTTAATGTTAAGTTTCGTGCCCAAACGTTTAAAGAAACATCGTGCTTTTGCTTCTGTATTTTTATGACGACTATACTCGCTTCGTACTTCGTTCAACACAACGATGTTTGAGTACTTTTCCCGGAGGTTGCATTCGCACACCTTTTGAAACAAGACCCCGAGCTCACCTTGGGCCAAATGGCCCGCTGCCCTGCCTTGCCCTCCTGCCCCGCCCCCACTTCTCATTTCCGCGGTTCCTCTTCCGAGCGCAGTTGCAGCGCATCTCGGTTGCCAGCGCCATTTAGGTTAACGGCTGCGTCGGAGGGAGAACTATTCATTTTCTATGTTGGCTCGGGAGCTGTAACTCGCGGGCGCCGCGGCGCGGGCAGCCGCTTGTACAGGATCCGGCGTGCGCGCGCGCGCTGCACTACACCGTGTCCCACCTCCGCGCCGTTTCAATGTTTGATCGCGCGTTGACGTACCTCCCTCTCACTCACTCTCTCTTCTCCCCATTCCGTGCGGCAAATACATCGTTCTCCTCCGGCGGCCGGCACCGGCGCGTATTATTTAGACCCCCTGGGCTAATTGAGCCGTTCGTTACGCGCGCGCCAAATAAAACACGACGGCGAGGAGCTGCGTTAGGAAGCTTTCGGGCCCACTAATCAAAGAGGGGGGTGGGCGGGAACAATCTGGTAATATATGCGCTGTTAACTTGAGTTTAGCGGGAAAGGCAATATACCTCCCGTATCGCTGCAGACTCGCCGTTTGGTTTCCTTGTGAGGAAAGACAACGTGTTTCGTAACGTGTGTTTACTTTACTAGACCGTTTGTGGTATGATATTTCTACGTGTGGGAGTGTGTGTGGCTTAGAAGCCTAGTAATGTTATACATTTTCACAGTTCATCTTAGAGAGTTCGTGTAGAGACGAAGAATGCATTTTCCTTTCTTGCTTGAACTTTCTACCTTCGGGATTTTGTTTCAATTCTTTCGGACCACTGGTATACTGAACTATCTTGTAAAATTGCGTGTATATAAGAATAAACGTACTACAAACTATTACGAAACTTACAGAGGTACTCTGTGTTAATAAATGTATGTCTGAACCTCTTGAATTTTTCTACCCTTTTAAAATTCACTTATAAGATAATCCCCTTTTTGCTTGGCTTCATTCGTTGTCTGTCATATGTCCCTCGCAACGTGGTTGCAATGCGAGATCACTTTGAATCGTTTTAGGTTCTTGCGGTAGTTTTATCAAATGGTCACATCGATATTAAAGCTAAAGTATCCATTCTTAGAAGAATTTCCATTTTATTTTTTATTTTTTCTAATAAATGTGTAAAGAAAGGAAAGCTATTCGCGCTGCAGCAGAAAAGTCGAATTGCTTGAGTGCTCACTGAATCATGGAGTGCAGAATCTGAAGATTTGCTAACTTTCTCAAAGCAAACTGGTTCAAGCAAACTCCTACTTTGGCTGCAGAAGTTGGCAGATCTTCAAAGCAAGTCACAGAGCTTATTTGTTTCAACCCTGCTGTTTTATGTCGTTCATTCCTGAGATGAATTTATGCACACGGTGTCCGCAAATTCGATTCTCGAAACTGCAGCGCCCTTTGCCCATAGTTTTACTCGGAAAGCTCAGGAATTTTCATGAAAACCGCGTGGTCTGTAGGGTGTTCTTTTATTGACCAGAGGTTTCTCTGCTGTGCGAGCTGCACAACTCCGTGCCTCTCAGCTCCATACGGTCCACGTCCCGTCACGGGCCCGCGCGCCGCTTCGTCTGTATGCTCTCCGCGCATCTGTGGAAACCCACCCCCATGAGCTCTCTCGCGGCAGCGGCGACGTTTCTCTTTTATTTACTCGCTCTTTTTTTTTCTTTCTTTTTCAACGCAACGGTTAATTGCGGCGCGCGCGACCGCGCGGTCCCCATTGTCCCCCGCGGAAAACCGAGGGCGACCGGGCGCAGCGTCGCGTGCGTGCCCCCCGCCTCCGCGCCAGCGTTGCCAACGACGCCCCCACTCCTCGCCATATGTACCAATTACCGCTTGCAATCACCTTCATCGCTACCGCTAGTCATCGTCATCGTTGGTCTAACAGATTCACTACCACAAGCAGCATCATCATTGTTGTTACGTAACTGCAATCACCGCCATCATTGCTGCCATTCCCTCGTCACTGTCACTGTTCCGCCATCTCGCCTCTCCACCATCACTGTTACCGCCACCGTCGCTCTCGCCGCCGCCACCACCACCACCGTCTATGTTCCACCATCGTCTCTTCCCCGATACCGTCTCTGCAACTGTCCCGCGATCGTCTCTTCCCTGCCGCTGTCCCTCCATCGCAACCGCCTGTGTCCCACCGTAGTTTCTTCCCTGCCTCCATCTCTGCCACTGTCCCGCCATCGCAACCGCCTCTGTCCCACCATCGTCTCTTCCCTGCAACCGTGCCTCCCATTCTCCTGCCGTCGCGACTGCGACTCTCCCGCTGTTGCGCCTGCTGCGTTGACTATAGCCATTGCTGCAGCAGCGATGTGTATCAATGGGATTGCTGATCGTTTCTCTTTTATATGGACATACTCAGCTTCAATGACGAGGATAGGCAGATCTATCCTCCCACTAACGGGGGTTGCCAGCCTATTTAGCCAATCCAAGTACAGAACATCATGCCGTAGACAATCCCGAATAAATTTTTCAATATTGAATATCTAAGAATGCTACTCTGAAGGTTTCAAGGGCAGAAAACGTTGGAAACAGCGCTCATGTATCGAGTCGCAAAAATGAGGAAGAGGATGAAAATTCATGAGAATGTAACTCGTATGCATGGACTACCAACCATGCCAACAGAGCTAATGGTTTACCTGGTGGCATTTTATCTCCGACGAGGGGAATCTCTAGACATATATACAGAATACGTTGAGTACGGAAGGATTTACGCAAGGCTGTTTCATTGTTCAGGACGGCAGTATACACTACGCTACCGCGTAGCGTATGGATAATTAGTAAAGAACGATTATGACACTACACCCTAATGTGAGTTATACATACTTATATAACCTTTACTTTGCTGTTTAGGTTTGTATTTTGTCTATACCTACACATTAGGTTTATAGAAAGAATTTTCTTATTTTTGTTTTATTACCCAACTGGACATCCCATTAAGGGCAACGGGCTCGCGCAGGGAATTATTAATCCTTCTATAATGAAGTGTTAGGATGATGATGAAGGGACGACCTCAAATATCCATGCCCGAGACGGGATTCGAACCCGCGAACCGTCGCTGCGAGATCGCCACGACACTACTGCCTTAGCAATCTCGGCTATCCGGATCGATATAGAAGATTACCTATTAGTATAATAAAATCGAATTGTAAGACAATATGTGTCAGGGTAGGAACGCCGCTCGAGAATCGACCCCTGCTTCATCAAGCCTTATGGTGAAACAATAAGAGACATGTGTTTTCACTAGTAAAAAATAAGAAAAATAAAGTCCCAACGTCGCGACCGCTATCGCCACCGCAACCGAACCGCATCCGTCTCCGCCGCCAGGTCACCGCGGCGCCTGCCGCACCGCCGCTGCCACCGCACGTCGAGAGTTCTCGACCGCCGCTACTCGGCTTCACAATTTCACGACTCTTCGTAAATTCCGCGCCGGCCGGCGTGCGCCTCGTGGGTTTGCAGAGGCGCCTTCCCCCCCCCCCGGCACCAGAATGGCCACCGCCGCCGCCGCCGCGCGCCGCTGCGCGTCCGCTGCCCGCCCGCCGTCCGCCGCCGCGCCCCGCACGCCGTCACGCCACCGCCGCCGCCTCCGCTCACCGCCGCCGCGGATGGTGTCAAGGCCCGCGCGCGGGGGACTCCGGCATGCTTTCGCGTTGTGGGCTGGTGTGTGTGTGTGTGTGTGTGTGTGTGTGTGTGTGTGTGTGTCTTGTTTTCACGCCGTCGCGTCGCTTTTCGCGTATCGCGTTCTCCTGTGCTGGCCGGGCCTCTCTCTAGCAACGCAAGCATCTCGACGGCATTGTGTTAAAAGGTGTGAGAGCCGAGCGATAGCAATGGAAGATTTCGTGACCAGCCCCAGCTTGTGGGGAAATTCCTCCCGTTCTAATTATAAGTGTAAAAGGCCTCACGACAGGCTACATTCGTTTCGAGCTGTCGCATTCTTTCATCGAGATGAATACGGTGAAAGAAGGCAAGCACATTGCTATGACGAAATGTTTTTATTCTGAAGTCTATAATAATTTTTAACTACATTCCTTGACTTTTTAATGTACGTATTGCCCTGCAAATAAAGAAAATCTAATAGATTCAGTATGGTCTTGAAACTGAAATTTGTGTTGTTGTTGTTGTTGTTGTTGTTGTTGTTGTTGTTGTTTTTTACTTTGAAAAATGAAGACTAGAATTGGTTATTTACATTCATATTACTTCTGTTGAAACAGAAACCTACTTTTATTTTGTTGTGTGTGTATTATGTGAATGTCTCATTTATATGAGTTAAATTGTTGTTAGTGTATCTACAGAAAATAACGTTATTTTTAATGATAAATTGTTTTTTTTGTTACAGGTAAGTAAAACGAGAAAGCTGAGGGAGATAGCTTTAGCTGCATTGTTCGTGAGTAAATGTTTTTGGCGGTGACTTTACTTCCATTATTATTTTAATTAAACTGTAAATCATTCTAAGTCATCCGGGCACTTCTGCACTTGGATGTAGTGCAAATCATAAAGGTCCATTCATGTTTTAAGCTGAAAACATACCAGTCAATAAACAGCCAAATTCAAGTGGTTATGTGGAGAGTTAGATTTCCCTGTTTGTGACAACTTCGCCTTTTGACCTATCCGGCTTCTGGCTTTTAAGAACATGTTGCAGAATCGCAGACTTAGTGTAAACATCGTTTAATAGAGTTAGGGTTTCGCGACAAGGACTGCAGTGAGAAGAGCACAAAAACTTCCCCGTCTTCAGTGGCTTTCGACAAAATGACTGAAAAGGAGAGCGCCGGTTCGCAGGGCACGAAGCCAAGAGGTCTCGGCGCGGACTGTCTGTGGAAGTCGAATTCAACTTTGTTTTACTGGTGACCCGCCATATCGTGCAAGTTTTTGTTGGAGCTAGCGTAGTCGGAGACGTTAGTGATATGCAAGCCCATACGTCGTCCATAACTTGTATGCTGAATCTGCACCAACGGGCTGCAATGTTTTTCTGAGGGAGAGTTCCTCTAGATCTACTGTGTTTTGGCAACCAACTAAACTGATTTGTAGCTCTTATATTGAATATGAAAGCGTTGTAACAAATATGGAAGTAGATAAGACATGTTGTTAATAATTCTACTCTCCGGGTATTTTTGAAGTTTCGGGTTTTAGAATGTATTGTTCCTGGGATAGACATTTTTTGTCGACTGTAATTAATTTTAGAGAAGTAAGAGAACTAGGGCTTCCAGTTAATGTTCGATTTTGATCTTGGATGTCTTTTTAGAATGAGAATTCCGGCGCAATATTATATTATCCATCATCTCATGCTTCTGAACTAGTTATTATGCGTAAAGTAGGAATTTCTGTGCAATAATCGTGTGTATAAAGTTTATTCTTCTCAAATGTTTCATCTTAAATTCATTATGTTTATCTTGAACTATGTTTATTTTTACTTTCTATCATTCCTTGATTTTTTTAAATTTTAGGTCTCGGAACGCACCTCAAATTACGTAATAGAATTAATTTTGTAGAAAAAAATTAATTTTATAGAAATAAATTTATATTTATATTATAATTTAATAACTATTCGCGAGGTAAGGGAACGCCATTCCGTCGCTTTCCGCCAGTAGTCAAGCTTTGCTATCTATTAATATTTCTCATTCTTTCGAATTATCCAGTTTTCAAAAGACGTTCTATTGTAAATTGTCGGAAACTCCATTTGTCTCGTGCCTCTGTGCGGTTTTTACTTTTATAAAGAAGAAATCTACATGAACTATTGTTCTAATTGAAAGTAGGGTTATTTGTGTCGTCGTTCTCATATGTTTTTGCCATGAATTCCTCTAACTCATTACCAAAAACATATTTTACTATTTTCGATTTTGTAAAATAATTCAATTATCGAAATAGTTTTACTGTATATTTACAGAACCTGAACCTGATAATGCGGTTACATTAAACCACGAAACTTTGTGTTATGTCTTTACTAATGTAAAATATTTTTCTCAATAACTTAGGCTTTTCTTTTGTTTGTTATCTGTCAATAATTGAGTGGAAACTTCTATTACCCTAATTTCATCGTTCGATTTTAGTAAATTATGAGGATAGATGTGTGCTATGAAAACGAAAATCTCTTTTAAAGAGTTGATAAATGTATCGTAAAATAATTGATGTAAATGCTAGTCTCATATATCAAAGGTGTATTTAAAAATTTTGAGTCTCTGAATAACTTCCTGGCATTTAATTCAGTGTGTGGTCAGTGTTCCACTTTTGGAACACAAACCAACGGTTTGTTTCAGTCGGTTTATTTCAGTTTACGCCAAAATGTCTCTGTTGTAGTGCATGTATTTATAAAATAGTTTCTTCTATGCTAGCGAAAGCATGACTCTCCTCCTCCTCCTTTCCCCGCCCGAATTTCGTTTTACATAACCGAAGCATTCGTAGCCACACTCTCCCGTCGCCGTCGAGCTATTTATAGGATCAGGAGACTACAGCCAGGTAAACATAGTTATCTTTGTGTGGCAGTCCATTCTGCGGGGCTTAGGGCGTGGGGCGGAGGGGAGACGTTCGGCCCTGCAAAGGGCGCAGTGCGAGCCTCCCTTCTCGCCTCACGTCTTCACCGCGTCTACCTTCACGATGCGGCTGTGATCCGGCGGAGGCTCCCTCTGCCTGAGGGGGAGAGAGGAGAGCGGGCTCCCCGTGGTGTTTACGGCTTCTCCGCCCGCTCGGCGCCCTCTGCTCTGGCGGCGGCGCTGCGCTGTCGGAGCCCCCTCTCACGTCGCTCTCCTGCCGCCGCCCGCCCGGCCCGGCCCGCCGGCCGCCCGTCCGACCGGAAAGCACCCCATCAGCGCTTTTAGCGGCTGCCGTCGTCGCTGCCACTCGCCCCCGAGCGCTGCTCTCCGCCGCGGCGCCGAGAGCGCGCCGACGGCTCGGCGGTGGGTCGCTCGGGCGGCGCCGGCGGCGCGCTGACGTGAATGACGGTGACGACGTGGACGGCCACGACGCGTTGGTTTGATGACGGCGACGAGAGTCGAGGCTGCGGACGTTCGAAGGGTGGGTTCGGCGATTATGGTGGGTGGTGACACAATAAAGGCAGGCGTTCTGGACAAGAAGGTGTTCATATAGGTCATGTTGAAAATACGTAGAGATTGCCCATTCCGGAAGAGATTTTAAACGGCATTTCTCGCATGACTTGAGATTTTGTATAATTACGGGGATATAATTGCGTCAGTCCGTATTGTTGAAAATACAAAGCTGTGATAAGTCGATGGGTTTGTTACTTTTTAATTGTAATGATTTTTTTTCTGGCCATCAATTATTTACAGGCAATTATTGTGTTGACAGAAGAACAATACACTTTACATAATATACATTTTTTATTTATACTTGAATGTTTCACTACGTGTACATGTTAAACTTACTACCAAAAATGTGCATGTAGTAAAAGCATTTAAGTGTAATTAAACATTTTATGTAATGGGAAGTGTAAATGTTCTTCTGTCAACAGAGTAATTGTCTGTAAATGATTATTTATGGTCAGAAAAAAATAATTACAATTACATGTCAATAAGACATGCAGTTTTTTGATAATACGTAGCAGTAGGTTTCATGTATTGTGATTCTTTTTCTGACCATAAACTCTGTTTTATAAATAGTTATTCAAATATAATCTGTTGAAACTTTTGCTCAATGGCCATTCTTGATCGGTGTGGTGAACATTTGAGATAACAAATAGAAAAAAAACACGCCTATGAAAAACTTATCTTGTAATGGAATGCTACTGGGACACTTAACATTTTGATTGATTTATCACGTGTACTCTCCAACAACTGGTATGTCTCCTTTCCTTTCTGATCTGAAAATGATTTTACACCAAATTTCGAAACTTACTTAACTTGAAAATATCTCTACAGTGTTGCACTTCGTACTCCTTACATGGAAGTTGGAAAATAAATTCTCGGAAAGGGCGACACGGTGTTTTGTGAATCGAAACGCGGACCCTTAACGACGTCGTCGTTGCTTTGTTGAAACGCGACTAAGGCCCAGATTGGGCCGGGTAATTGGTTCGCCCGCTTGTGACGTTTTACGCGGCTCGGAAATTGGGCGGCGACGGCGACCGCGTTTGTTTAGGATTTCCATCACGTCCGCCTCCGAAATTTCTGTTAGCCGTCTACACGCTCTCGGTCTTCGTCTTCGGGAACAATAGCGAGCTTCCAGGAATCTTATTTTTTATTTTTTTTACTTTTAAATCAGGCCCACAAACGTAACCATACATAAATTCGTTCCGGAAGATTGTGCTTTCTCCTTTTCTCTGCAAGAGATTACCTTAGGGTTTTCCTTACATTGCATGCAGCTCGGTAGTATAGAAGAGCCCGCCACCTGCTTCGCGGTTTCCCTGAGCACTTTGCTGCTACTCACCCTCGCTACGCGTCCCGTCTCCAAACCCGTTTTATATTTAGATCGAGCTGTTCCCGCAGGAGGCGGTAGCGGCGAATAGTGCTGTACTCATCATTAAGAAGCCTCGCGTGATACTCGCGAACTCCTTGGCTTGCGAGTCAGCCGGCCCGCCCTCCGCTACCCGCCGCGCCGCCGGCCTTCTGGTGGCTCCGTCGGGCGAACCAGCTGGGAGGTACGCGGGCGTTCATTCATCCTCGTAATCCTCCATTGGAATTTCCGACTGGGCGGAGGTGGCGGCGCGCGGGAAGTGGGCGAAGGAAGAAAGCGCGGGGCCGAGGAAGGAAGGAGGACGCGCCACACACAAAGGCCCACGGTTCTTCGTCTGCGCGCTCGCCTCTATCGTTCAAGAAAATACGACTTATCTACTTAGTTCCTCAGGAACGGCCCCGAAATTCGTTCGGCCCGGGGGAGAGTGTGGGAGGGGGCGGGGCGGGGCTGGGATCGTCCGACCCGACTCCCCTGCGGCCGCGCGGCGGCGCAGTGATTCCAAATCCGGTTCTACGTGGGCGAAGACCCTGCACTTCCGGAGTTCAACTGCTGATTGATTAACTTGCGCGGCAACATCGGTGACTATTATTTTGTTTACAGTGTTTCACTCGTGAACTAAATAGCAATCATGTTTAAGAATTCCATTCGTCTCGACCAATGAGAGACATGCTTACCCATGCTTATCCTCGTCACTTTCAAAACTCGCTGCGTCATACATTTGTTGCAAGTATAACACAGTTGAGTTGGTGAGGTTGAAAAAGTGGATGAAATTGGAAAGTTGGTCTTTAATTGTGAATTTGTAAAATGTTGTGATCTCAAAAAACATTGTTAGTAAGATTTATTGCTAATTGTATTTATTTCATTCCTCTCAGATAGCTCTGGGGCTTTGAAAATTACCGATAAATGTCAGATAATATAATTATATTATTATTATTATTATTATTATTATTATTATTATTGTTATTTATTATTGTTGTTATTTATTATTATTATTATTATTGTTATTTATTATTGTTGTTATTTATTATTATTATTATTATTATTATTATTATTATTATTATTATTATTATTATTATTATTATTATATGTAGGTCCAATAATGGATGGGTCGCCTAATAAAAAGAGGTCTTATGTGCACCGTGGGAATAATGCAATGTCTACTTGGACTTTCCGGTGTCATTTCGGGGCAACTGTGTGCTGTTGCGGGAGCTCGAGGTTGAGAGAGACGGAGAGGAAGAGAAAAGAAGCTGCGGGTCACTCATTTCGAGGAAGAAGGAGAAGCGGCTGCAGCGTGGGATGACGCACGGAGCGCGTGCGGTCCCTCGCGGCGCGGCGCGGCGCGGCGCGGCGCGGGCAGCCAGGGGGAAGGGGAGGCACTGGATTCCAGAGGGCTCGCTGCTCGTCCTTATATGGCGAGCGCTCTCTAGGATAGGCGGTGGCGGCGACCCACCGGCCGGCCTGCCCGCCCGCTTGCCGACAGAGAGAGAGGGAGAAGGAGAGGCGCGTCGGTTCGTTGTACCTGGGGCGGCTCGGGCCGCGGCCTTCGCTCGCTGCTGGCCCTCGGACGGTGGACGTGTGGTACTCGCGCTGCAGATGGCGCTTTCAGACGTAATGAGTCGGACTTTGTGTTCTCTTGGCATTAAAGAAGTACGTTGTTAACAATAATATTGAGACTGCACCCCCTATTGCAATATGATACTTTATGACCTTTAAATCAGATAATGTCCCACGTTACTTACTGAAGTTACTCTTTAATTTTTAGAAAATCGAACATTGGAAAAATTCATTGGATTGAGTGAACTGTACATTGGTATTATTTTAATGTCTTTTTAACTATGTTAGAAATGTATCTTTAATTTTTTTTTTGAAAGTTACATTGGAATAATGCGAATTCCAACATTCCGAAGAAAATTCTAAAATGAAATGAATTCGCGAAATATCCTAACTTGTTGAGGTGTTGGTATCAAGGAACTAGTGAGACACTTTGAATATTCATGACAGTAAAGTAGGACAGTTACGAAGGCATAAACACTGAATTGCTGTTTCTTTAAATGTATGGGAAGTATGATACATCAGAAAATACGGCGTTAACTATCTGTTTTCTTGATGATTTCATCTTTGTTTTTTTAGTTATTGATGAGTGATTGCCATTACGATACTTCGAAGATTTTACATAATTACTTTCTCGAACGGGTTCGGAGGTTTGCAAACTTTCAAAAGGCATTGAAGGCATTTTCCCCAAACTTAAAGAATTATTGTTGTTCTAAATGTGACGTGTTATCGTGGATTGTCGACTGTAGCGTTATAGTGTGTTATTTGAAGTGTGACATCATTCGTATGATGAAAATTCTCGTGTTATGAAATAGTATCAGCCCAAGCTATTTTGATAGAGATGCATAATTTCGGAGTAATCTGTGTTCATACATAAAAATAATCTTTAGGTTATTGTAAATAGAATAATAAATATGCGTCATACACTGAATTTTTGTTGTAAGTTACTTTGTGTACAGTACAATCGAAATATTCTAATATTCAGTACATTCAAAGCCTATTACTTCCGTCTTCGTTTCAGTGATGTTTGTTGGTAAACGATGCATTTTCTTAGGAAAAAATGAGTGAGGCATATAATGCAGCAAATTAG
>BOPP01000062.1:4468329-4490388 GCA_017312745.1 Gryllus bimaculatus
GCAGCGGCGCGCCCCTCGGCCATACTTGGACTCGGAGACGCCCGTAGGAGGCGTCGCGCAAATAGAAACCACTCTTCTCGGCGTCGGCCCCTTCACCTGCCTGCTGCTCCGCACCTCGCTCTCTCGCCTCCTGCTCTCACACGGCACCTCCGGCCCCCTCCCCCACACTAGACCTGGATGTCGTATCGTGCCTCCATTTCGACCTCCACCCCGCACCCCAGGGTTCGCCTCCTGCCCTCTCGTGTCTCTTGCCTCCGCACGACCTCCATCGTTCCGTGCCGCACGAACGCGCGAGATGCGCCTCGCCTAACGGGGACGCGACGCAGCAGACATAAACGACGCATATAATATAACGGAGATACAATCTAGCTGCTTTCTCGGCGGCATCGTAGGACGAAGAGACAGCTGGAAGTGCTCACTTCTGCTTCTGCGTTTGGGAAGGCACCGAAAACGTTAAGAGGACACATAAGCTGTATCAACTAAGACGTTCAGACGGCGACGAGAAGAAGATATTCCGCTTAATCGGAAGCTACTATTCAATATCGTTCTTTTATTCTTCATTATTGCTTCTCTTCCATCGAAAAGAAAGCTTTCCGGCTCGTAAAGTCTTAAAACATGAAATTCATCGGACGGGAATAGCCCAAGAATTGGTTGCGCGATGAGGATGTTGCAATAGGGCAGCCGGGTTGCAGCGATGGCTCCGCCGATAGCGTAACGTTCCATGGCATCTCGTCGTCTGCCTGCTCTTTAGGAATGCGTCACGCACAGTGGTAGACGTAAATAGCGCAGATGGCTGCGGTGATTGCTCTGCTGCAAGGTTTCGGATTCGAATGTCGCGGATGGAATGGTTGATGACTCGTAAATTGCTGTATGGATGGCAATGCGAATTATATTTTATGTGATACATAAATAATCAAGTGTCATTTTTCTCAGGAAAATGAAGATATTTTTTGTTCTATTTTCCCGGTCTCAATTTCACTTTTCTCTTTTCTTTCTTTCTCTCTTCCTCCCTTCCCCCTCTCCCTCTTTCCCTGCCTTTCTTCGTTTTTCTCTACTTTTCTCTCTTCGTCTTTTTCTACTTTTCTCTCTTCGTCTTTTTCTACTTTTCTCTCTTCGTCTTTCTCTACTTTTCTCTCTCACACACTCGCACGCTCTAATTGCACAAGGCACATCGGGTTCTGGCCTGACATTCACCTACTTGCGGTCCTATAGGAATCTTCAGTCATAGCGTATGAAACACCTGTGTACTGCGCGTCTGTCACCCACTCCCCGTTACATGGTTAAGCGCTCGCTGGAAGGAAGCACTCGGCGCCGAACGCTCGCATTTGTACCTGCGAACTGGCTGGCGGCAGTCGCAGGAGTGGCGCCGCGCCGGGCCGTTTCACGCCAGTCCCCGCGCCGCCGGCTATTTCCGTTCGTTCGATGGTAATTCGACAGGTCACGAAACGTGATTCAGGAGGCGGTGACAGACGTTCCGAGTCTCCCGCTGGCTCGCGTCTTTCCCCGGGGATCCCCCCACCCCTCCCCGCCGCCTCCAGCGCTCGCCGCTGTCAAACAACGCGCCCGCGCCGCGAATCATGCGCCGACAGATGCGATGTTAGCCCGTTCGGAACTCTCCTCGTGCAGTGCGGGACGAAAGCGGAGTGGAGCGCTTGCTGCGAGGTGCGGTTGATGCGTGGAGTGCTGTTCGGCAGGGGATTGAATTCGTGAAATACAAACCAACAGGGTGCAAGGTCAGGTCAGCCAGTGAGGTTCATGTTTGGTGTCGGTGATCCATGTGATTTGATTAAGGAAGTACCACGAGTGCATTGAGTGCACACGCGACTATTTAGCCAATAACTACGTTTATAAACTCAAGACAACCATTAAATAAAAAAAACAAAAAAAACTTGTAATAATACATAACCTAGCCTTGGATAATGTTGGTGCATAATTCCTTGTGACTTATATAAGTTCGATAGCGTAATAATAATGTTTAATGTAATTCTTGAGAACAAGCAATGAGTTGTACTGCAAGCTTACAAGTCAACGATCTTTCTCTTGCATCCCGTTGAGTGGTTGTCAATCAAAAATTATTCTTTATTGTTGCACGCATCTTCGTGTTTTGGTTCGTTGCGATTGCCATGTTGCCAAGTAGATTCTGTATTAAATATTATTGATAACAAATTACTTTAATTCAGTTACTCCATTTTATCCATTCAAAGAGTAGTCTTAATAAATGTCACTCGTCCTCCGTCGCATTTGGAAACAATTTCACTCGCTCTGCTATTCATGAATTTATCGATAATTTACAAGTTATTCATAGAATAATTTGCTGGTGATTTTTTTAATATTGTATAGTAATATATTATTGATGCATTTTACATAATATAAAAAGTAATAAATATAAAATAGGTGATAATTATATCGTATCTGTGGACAACTTCTTTTATAAAAAAACATCCTGTACTCATTAGTATTTTATTTAATGTATTACATAAGCGACCATTTTACTCCTCTAAATCATTGGTAGTAAAAATAATTTGACCAAACTCTATAACTCTGTCCATATTGAAACCATTCAAAGATTACATCCTTCCCTTGTATAATACGAATTCGTGCGATATGTACTGCCAAGAAACTGATTGCCTGATAAAAATTGAATTTCAATGTATGTGCTTTAAAAAACGGTTCCACCTCGTTAACAGAACACACATTTATGGCCGACGCGAAAAGATTTGCTCTTCATCGGAAGAACACGGTGAAACGCCGGTTGCTCATGCCCTCGCCGATCTGCGTTTCAATTCCCCGTGCAAACAGGAGCTGGTGCACGTAGCCTTTGTTCGTGACCCTTTGACCCGGGATTGATTTCCCGACGGCGCGCGTCGTTGCCCGCAACTCCGGTCTGGCCGCACCCACCCCACGACTGCGCCCGCAACATCCGATGCCGCCGCCGCCGCCATCATCACCATCACCACCACCACCATCGCCATCACGCCGCACCACCACCACCGGCGCCACCCGCCACCACTACCGCCCACTACCATCACCCGCCGCCGCCGCCACCACCACCGCACACCACCAGCTCACCGCACCGCCGCCACCGCACCCTCCGCCGCCGCCACCGCCCGCCCGCCACCGCCGCCGCCCGCCACCACACACCACCCACCCCCCACCCACCACACCAACCACCACACCACCACCACCACCACCACCTCCGTCGTCGCTGCCGCCCCCGAGGCCCTCGTCACTGTTTACTCCATTGTCCATGTCGCGAAAGCTTCGCCGCGGGCTTGTCAGTACAAATCCTTTCCGATCCTCACCGTCGCTCGTTGAGTGTGCTCTCTTTCCTTCTGTGAAGTGTTCTTGATTGCTACCAACTTGGACCACGTAAAAAGTGATCACCATTGTTCCGAGGATGACGTATTTTTTTCCAATCTCACGTGGCGGGTTTATATATCAGTGTTCTGCAGGAGTAGCGACGATCGGAGACGCTTCCGTTATTACGAATTCGGTTGCTAGCCATAGAGGGCTTTTATGGGAGGTGAAAGAATGATTGCGAAACGTCAATTAACGGGCACTAATACTCGCCACCTCCTTGGGACATTGAACGCTACACACGCTCTCGCCTTTGCAACCTCGAATCAGTCCCCTTTGTTCATTCGATTATAGCTTTCTCCGGATGAACTGGTTTTATTCGACTGCGTGAAGAAAGAATTGTGTTTTGCCAAATGCTTTAGCGAGTTTCTTTCTGTCCTCATCACTGACACGTAAATTTATCACAAGGGTCGAGAAAGAGAAATATCTGATTTCAGCATTCGAGTGATAGTACAACTATCTACCTTACGTGAAAACCAATGTTTTGTTTACACAATGTAGGACACATTGTAATGAAAACAACAGATTCGCCAGGCATTGAATGCCGTATTTTCATTAGTAACAATTTTACATCGTTTAAAAATACGATTTTCTCGTTCGCAGGAAAAATATGTAATTTAAACAGCAGAAATGACCATGCTTTATGAAGAAACGTTTAAATGCATCCGCTTTAGTTTCGTACTTATTTCGAACTGACAGACAAACTCTTTTTAGATCTAGATTAGACAATAATTAAGTTACGGATTCCTCGTGCCAACCTGGTTACGACAACCTCCATCTTGATATCCTGACGCATCCAGATCCTCCAAACCGTTTCAAACACAACATACTACTTCCTTTCCGTCATGCGCATTCGCGTCGCTTCCAGCCGTGCTTCCTCTCTACCGGCGTCTTGCTCTCTTCCCGCCTACTTGGCCGCTACCATTGCTGCAGCCATCACCGCAGTAGCCGCCGCCGCCGCCGCCACCGGGCTGCTGCTTAGCGTGTTGGCCGCAGCCTGGAGAGTTGCCAAGCATATTGACACACTTGCCCACGCTAGGCCTGCCTGCTCGTCAAGCGCCGCGCCGCGCCGCGCCGCGCCGCGCCGCGGACCGGCTCAAATCGAATCGGCCTACCCCACCCCTATCCCCGATCTCTCCCCTCCCCCCTCCACCTCAGCAAATCCCACCACCTTGTACTCGTTCTTCGACTCGATGCAGTTGCGACTCGATGCGGAAGGAAGGAGTAGTGGGGCAGGGGGAAAAGCAAGCGCAGTCTGGACTTAGCGCTCTCTAGTGGACTTGTTCTATTCAGTATTGTTGTAGACCAGAATGTATTGATGGCCGATCCGGTGGCCGAGATCGCTAAGGCAGTTGTGCCGTAGCGATCTCGGAATGAAGGCTCGCGGTCCTTTCACCTCATATTATTATCATATCGTGTCATCCTCACAGTTACCATACCGTTACAAGCAATAGTGGTCGCTAATGGTATAGAAGTTGATGGGACCTTAAATAAAAAAATGCATTGATATCTTTTCGTGGTACATGATACTTTTAGGTTGCTCGCCTGCTGGGATAGTTCAATTGCAATGTCCGTTCTCGTTGCTGCAGCGCTGACTCGGATGTTCTAGGGTTTGAGACCCAACGACGGTCGCTAATTTTATCTAAACATACAGGTCGCAATGTGCAGTTGTCTGGAGGAGAATTCTAGCTGCCGTAAGCTTTGATCGGTATTTTTCCGTGGTTTCTCAAACGCCAGGCGAATACCGGAGCACTGCTCTAACAAACTGACGACGAACCACGCGCAATCTTCACTTCCTCATCCTTGCCTTTTCTTCCCTTACTCGAACTTACATGCCCTCCCCACCACATAAGTCAGGAAACCTGTTGGAAGGTTAAAGCATGTACCGCCTAGGGCGGTGCTCAGCTGAGCAAATTCGCAACCTGGAGGGGAAACACGCAAGTCGACGTATTGGCCGCCGCTTTATATTACGTTCAAGCAGGGATGGAGCACTGACAACTCCCGAAATACAACATGCATGCATTCTTGGATTAATGACCGTAGTAGATGACGCACCCGCAAAAATAAAAAAGTTTCTCAAATACATTCACTCACTCGCTCTTTAGATTGCATCGTTCATGTACATTTAAAACGAAATAATTTAACCCTGGGTTTATTTATCTTATTTTCTGTGGTACGTTCTTTTGTATAAGACGTAACGTACTTTACGAGCATGTAGTGAGGATGTACTGTCTTGTCGCTGATTCGGGCTTCTTTTTGGTAGAATAATAATTTTGTAGTCGTTTTAAATTGTTACCTTGCTTCTTCGCCATCACGAGGTTCTTCGTTCTAGCAACAGGCTCTAGTCACCTTGCCATGTTAGCACATACGACATAGGCGGAAGCACCTGCGGAGGCGACAGGGCCCTCGGGCATCGTCAAGGAAAGTGTTGCAAGTGCTAGACCTCCCCAGTTGCTATTCAAAGGACGTAATGCGAAAAGCCCCCACTACGTTTCGCTTGCCTCGAAGGGCTCGACTAGGTGGAAACTTGTGTTGGTACATTTTCAATAGTAATGGATTTTGTGCGATTAAAAATTTATCGTATTATTTATTCGTTTTCGATGAAATTGTAATGAAAATTTAATTATGTAGTGGTTGTTTCCACATCCCTAACTGTTATATAGCTGGAGGTGACATTTTACTGCTGTGAAAAATTAACGGCATACGTCCAGTACTCAGAAATGACCCATAATATCAGAGATTTTCCATAAAATTGAGTATATGGTTAGCAAATGTCAAACGTATACAGATTGTTTTTAAATAAATGTAGAATTTCTCAGTTTACCTTTTAATAGATGTGAGTTGCATTTACTGATTCTGAACCGCTTTATAGACGATTGGATTTATTTCGATGTTCTGAAATATGATATGAATTCATTCCATAATAATAGTGTTATTGCCACAACTATAATTTTACTAAATGAATGAAATAATTTAAGTGATAAAATGAGCTCTATGTATTAATCTGCAAATTTCATTGTGATATTACTATTTATATATTTATCTGCAAACTGTTTTCGTATGAGACAGTCGTATGCAGTGTATCGCCAGCCTCCTGTTATGCAGCACTGGCTTCAGTTTAGTTTTCATCTCGATTCACAGGTCACCAGCTCTCCACATCTATCACACGCCCTCCGCCTCTCCGCTCCCCTCCTTTTTCTTCTCTCTCCCCGCCGCTGCGGCGCGCTGGAAACAGCTGCGATAAACGCGCGAGTTCGGATCTGCTCATGAATTTAACATCGCAACATTGATTGCCCTCCGACAAGGGCAAAGGCATCGAACCGGGGTCCGTGGCGGTGGGGGCAGGGAGGGCGCAGGGTCGGAGGACAAAAACATCGCCTCCCCGCACTCCGAAGAACCGCGACACCCACCTTCCCCCCTCCCCTTCCACGAAGACGCTCGATTCAATACACATTCCTCTCGGCGGAGCGCGCAAAAATTCACCAATATCCACAGAGGAGCCGTGCGGGCGCGGGGCGAGCCTCTGTGTACTCAAAACTACGAAGCAGGAAAAATTCCGAGCACGCTGCCGCCCGGGGCGGCCGCAAAAGCAGGACAGCGCCGGCGGCGAGGGCGGAGAGCGATGGCGTGGGCGGCCGCCCGGGCGACGGAAGAGCGCCCAGGGCGAGGGCGAGGGCGGGCCCGGGCAGGTCAATGACGCGGCGGTGCTGTATTACGACGCGAGCCAGGGAGGGGGCGGGAAGCGCCGGCGGGCGTACCGTGCATTCAAGGGACAAGCCAGGAGACGGGGAGGGAGGGGGGGGGGCTGTCGCTCTAGGCGGCGCTGCACGGGTTTAGAAGGCCGTGTCAGCAGCTGCGGCAGCAATGAGGTGCGAGCGCCCGGTTGCAGGAGGCTATTGCAGCGGCGGCGGCCGTGGAGGCGGGAAAGGTTGGAGTGCGGTGCGGGTGCTGGAGGACGGGAGAGAGATCGCGGAGGCGGAAGCCGCGGCGCGGAGAGGGCGGAGGTGAAGGTCGATGAGAGGGGGGAGGGAAGAGCTCCCGCCGGGGATCCAATCAATCCCGCTCCGCGCCATCGCTGGGGATCAGAAAGGGGCGCTGCGGGCTTACGGCGACGGCCAATCTCTACGGACCGGGAACAAATAGAGGAAAAGGTGCGCAGAATCTCCCGTGCCGTGCCGTACCGTGGAAAGGCGGGTCACTGAACCAATATCACAAAAGGCTGTCGACGAAAACATATTCAGCCATATTTTAGGGCAAAATTTGCGTAAAAATTTGAATTTTGTTTGCCCCGGATCATTTCATTGTAATTCTGCCAGTCTTTGTCGCGTATATTGCACACAAAAGCAGAAGCTCAATTGTTTTTTCGTACGTTTATCTGTTTGTTGTTCTTCAGTAAACAGGTTGTTCTTCATTCATATTTCATTATTATAAAATGTTTTAAATGTTTTTATTGTATGCTACCCTCCATGAATGGCAATCCCAACGTTTTGAATAAAACATATTGAAGGGGTAAATGTATTTCAGAAATTTAGTTATATTATCCTGAGCTGACACATTGTCACTGTTGTAAAATGTCATATATCCTGCCACAAGCTTGGAAATGTTCGGTTGGGGATCGTATTCAATATTGGTATATCGTTTCTGTATATGAAGAATGTGTGAAATGTCCTCAATTAACTTACATGACGAATGAATGTGCGACTGCAATGTAATTGGTCACTACGCAGGGACGGAGGGGAATTCTGAAATAATCCTGTTTCTTTCGGGATCGGAGATTCACAGGTTCCGGTGTATTTGTGAGTCGTCCTTTCTAATTTTCCAATGCATTCTGAAACCTCTTTTAGGGGTATTAAAATCTCGAAAAGAGGTCTAAGAGAACTTCGTCTCGGCTTCTCTTTTGTTTCTTCACTCCACATTCATTGTAATTTTGCAATTTAGCGTCTCAAATTCCAGGATGCCGAATAATTCATCCATCCCAATTTTTTCTCTACTACATAAAGATCGAAGTATCATAATTCAATCGTCCAGGACCTTATTGTGGTGTTTTTTAGTATTAATGCCCTGGATAAAACTTAATTCTTCTATTTTCGTAGAATAGAAAAATAAGGCTGGGTCGTTTAGCTTTTTCTGTGATGTATTTTATCCTAATGGATGTATACATATTGCCTCTTTTTTCAATGGTAGTTTGATCGGCAGGTGGAAAAACTTTGACAATTTAAAAACCTCTCTTCAGATAGCTTCTTCATAAAAAAATAGTCGAATAATTTCGTGTGATATCTTTCGTAAGAAGTAGGCAATTACGTTGATAACGTTTGCCGAATTTTCGTGCTAAAAGAAACGATCGAATCGTGATTTGGTGTTAAGACCGTTCACCTTACACCTTCGGGTACCGACATTCAAGTACTAGCTAAGCCGAAAGGGCTTAGTACTGAATATTATAATAAAATATCCACCGAAGGTTTCGTTTCAAAATAACTTATTTTTTAAACATATTTAATTGTGAAACGATATCGACAATTCAGTATTTGTTTATTGTATGCCATAGTTTTGCAGACTTACTATTAATTTATAATGTGATACATACAATCAACTATTCATTTTTCACCGATAGAGTTTATTAATGTTTAAAAATATGCCGTGCAATGAGTGCAACTGGTTTGTAGTATTTTTTAAAATTATTTTAATTGAGAGGTAGTAGATGAAATTTCATGAAAAGGGGGAAGAAATTGAATTATTTATGGAATAGGACGTTGGAGATGAGCAACGGTAGATGAGTAACCAGTCCGAGGTAATGGATGTGAATGATCCGTAGTTTGATAATAAAACTCACTTTTGAAGCAAGGAGCACCTCACCTTGGCATTTAAAACATTTGTCGCATTTTCTTGCGAGAAGGAAGTCGAGAAGGCGGAATTTTTTATTGCTTGGGGGCTTCTTGAACTTGACTTTCCGCCCCCCCCCCCGCCCCCCAAGGTGTTTGCGTCGAAGCGTAACGCGTGCGTTGTGCAACGCGTTAATGAAGGCGGCGCCGTCTGCGCCGTTGCGCGCCTGGCCAACTTCCGTCGCTGCGCTCACGTGAGCTGCCCAATGTGGGTCACTTGATTTCTCTCTGCCGTCGCCGCCCCCTCCTCCACCTCCCTGGCGCACTTAGCACGTGCTAGTAGTTCTCACATGGAACTCGTTTATTTCTAGGATTTTGTTTCGCTCGGTAATTAGTGACGTGTGTTTAAGCGATTTGTTGTGTGTGCTTGTGTGTCAGACGTTTTAATGACGGACCGTCACGGTTTACGTATGTGAAGTCCGAGGTGAAATGTTCTAATTGTTAGGTAGCGAAAGAGATGACATAATCCATGATGAGCTGACTTCGTGATCTCAGAGATGTAAAGGATTACGTTTTGTTACGATGTTGCACTTCTAAATATTGAGCATGTTTGTTTGTGGTTGTTTATAAGTGCCAAAGACGTTTAATTTTCATGGATTAAACGTACTGTTTCACAAAATATGTCGGCAATGAGTGTCGACCTATATTACTTTCAGTTGAATGAGGTTTTTCCCCAATATTGTACTTATTAAAGAAATAACAAAAGCAGTTTCTGAAAGAGAAGTAATAAGTTGACGATTTGCACAAAATTGACTTAAAAAAAGGAGCAATACATTTCTCCTCATCGTGACCATAGAACATTGCATACACGCATTCAGGATAGGAATATTAATGTCGAATGTCATGGTATCACTTGCAGAGGGATTTAATATGATAAAGTGTTGTAATTATACGACATATGACAGCACATCATATGTGGACACCCATGCATATAATCTAGATTTCGTTTTAATAACTTGCAAATGCTCGTGAGCTCAACCATCTATCATCTCGATGTGAAAGCTTCGCTTCACCCGGGAACATCCGAGACTTCCTGGAGCCAGCAATATTGCAAGAAGCGAACACAGTTCCGCAGATGTAGGAAAGCTGTACTGCATGTGTCATTAAATGGAAGAATCTCATTCGGAACAACAACCATTCTTCGGCACATTCATAAGTAGGGCTCGAACTTCTAAGAACTAAAAAAACAGAATATATTTATTTTTTATGTGCTTAAAAAATGAAAAAAATATATGTTAAAACGACGAAAATAAAAAAGCGACTAAAAATTATAGATTTATTACACATTTGGAATTCAGGATCAAGAGAAGTCTCGAGACAAAACATATTGTCATCCTCTTTAATCACATTGCACATTTCGTCAGTGCAATCTGAGAGCTTGTTGTGGGTATAGTCTGTTATTTCTCGGAGTGTCATAACTTGAATAGACAGTAATGTTACAAATTGCCATCAGACTTTTTGACAAGTCGTGAACCACACTCAACTCAATCGGGAAAGTCCTACAGTAACCTGTGATGTGCGACCAACCACTGCATTCCAAACTGACGCGTCTTTCAGCATTATATCAAAAAACTCCAAAGTATTTTATTTGAAAATTCTCCAAATATTCATATAAAATTTAGCTAAATATGAAATATTTGTTTAAGGAAATCATTTTTTATGCAATTTGGTATATGTGAACTACGGGGTATTTGAATTCCAATTAACTTTCAACGCTCAAAATTAAGAGAGAAAAAAGTGTGTTTACGTAAAAGTCCGAATCCTCTTCATACGAATTGGTCCGAAAATGTCGCGCAAATGTAATATGCTAAGTACCCGCCCCACAGTACTACAAATACGAAATTGCTTGCGGTAGTGAGGGGGAGGGTGTAGCCGCACGCTTCATCCGGTGACGCAAGGGCGTGTAAGTGGAAGCGCGTGCGGCGCTGCATTAGGGCCAGGCGGGCGAGCAGGCGCGTGGCGACAGTGCCGGCCGGCTCCCTCCGCGCCGCCACCTTTTTGCTGAGTGGTAGGTTCGCCTCCTCCTCCTCATCCTTCTCCTCGTCCCACCACCACCACCTGCCCCACCCCCACCCCCTTCTCGGTCAATGCAGCCTCCGCCTTCTCCATCGCTACCTCCTCCTCGTCCTCCACCACCACCACCACCACCATCACCACCACCACCACCACCACCTAGCACTACTATCATCACCCCCTACTACCACACCTCCACCACGATTATTGTTTCCACCTCTACCATCGCTATGCATCCCTCCACCATAACCGTCCCCATTCCCAGTTTCTACTGCCCCCAGTGCAAGTCGCCGCCAAGGTCCGTTCTAGACCCCGTTGCTGGCAGTGACCAATTTCTGAATTGCCTTAGCGTTGAAGCAGCAGCATCTGTTATGTATAGCAACGCATGATTTCCTTATAAATGTTATAGAAAATCTATTACGGCCAAAAATAGTAACACTGAAAATAAAGTGTTTCTCACACTCTTTGGTAGTGGAACGACTCGCTTGTGAAGCATTTACGAAAGTATGGAAATTTGCTAGAGAAGAGAAAATCTCTGCTGAGTGCTTTGCAAATCCGATACCGGACATATATGAAACTGCCATGTCTCATTTTTATAACGGGCGCACCCGTGTGCATTGTCGTATTTGTAGTGGCGGAGGGGGGAGCAGCCCAGTTCGGCGAACGGGGCAGCTGTTGCCGAGCGATGGCCCTGCTCGCGCCGCCGTCGCGTCGCCTGGTCGTTCCATTGATTGCGCTCCATCTGCGCCCGCCCGCCCGAGGCGCCGCGCCGCGCCGCACCGCGTCGCCTCGCGCTGGCGACTGCTTTATGGCGCAGCGCTGGGCGAAGAGAGCCAGGGGGAGGGGAGGGGGAGGTTCCCGGCGCGGAGGACCCGCCTCGATCCCCGGGGATTGATTGCGTCATCGGAGCCCCGAGGGAGGCGCCGGCGCCGCAGGCTGTGCTGCTGGTGGTGGTGGTGGTGGTGGTGGTGGCTGATCGTTCTGGAAATCTGGCGCGTCCCGTGGGTGGGACGGGACACTGTCCCTCGGGCGGCCTGCCATGCAAACCGCAGTGCTTGTGTGGGTCCTCGCAGTGTTGCTGTCCCCCTTCCAGATGACCTACTTCTCGCTTGCCCCTCGTGTCGTTTCCTTCCGTTCTCTTCCTTTCGGTCGTGTTTGGTCGTTTTGTTCACCTCTGGCTGTGAACGTAGTTTCCTCGAAATGTTCTTTACTTTCAGAATCGATTTCGAATTTTTCCGTATGATCAGGCGAGGTGTTGTCCGTTTGTTTTCTTCCTTTCCGACAGTTCTCTTCTTTCCGAGACAGCGAAAATAGCTCACCCTGAGATTCTTACATAGGTTTATAATGCATCTTTTCATATTTAAACGTGTAAGTTTGTTTGGTTTTATTTGTGTAATTATTCGGTCTTTATGGCACATTAATTTTTTGAATATTGTGTTGATGATGCCTATTCTGTGCTTTTATTGGGTCATTTTTGTGTTGGATAGAGGTTGCTCCCCCCCCCCCCCATTTTCATAATGCAAGTTAATATTAGTCGGAGTTGTGGAAATTTACGAGAGGAAATTCATGCCTTGCGATGTATTTGGTAAATGTGCTAATTGGAGGATTTGTTCAATCCGCTTTTTATGATAACGAGATTCAATTCCCATTTTTAAAGCAAACTAGAGTGTGTAACACATACCGGCGTTTTTTATTAGTTCTCGAGATGTGACATGCTTGCACCGTGTGCTGTAGATTTTCTTTCCTCTTGACAGAGACGAATTAACGAGGGTATACATTTATAACTTTACAGAAGTTCGAATTAAAAAAAAAAAAAAAGAGAGAGAAAAAAATGATTTCGGAGCGACGTTTATTACATCCCTTGGCTGGCATTTAGAGATTTCGTGTGATGTATCGCTCTAGATATTTAAAAGCGGGGCAGGACGCTTTGCCAAATGATACGTGGTGTGGAAGTAATTTAATCAGCACCGCATAGAAGAGCGCGTTATCCCGGACAGATAGGTGTAGCTGTCGGTGCACAGGAAGTCTCTCGGTCGTTAAGCCAGTTGCAATGTCATGTTGCGGGAGTTCGTTTGGCGGCATATCACGCTTACGGTATTAGGAAAATGAAAATAGAGTATTATTTAATAATTGTTAATGTGACACTCAGGATTTTATTTTAGGATAAAATTCCGGATGACGGATGTTTTATTTTTCTAATGAAACATATTTTTACTACCATCTCTTTATTTTGTATATGTTTTTATATATTGTATAACAGTTTATTGTTTTGTCGAAGGCTTCCACGGCCGAATTCATGAGAATGATCTTGGCTGTCCGGGTGATGCCACAGTGTATTGTTTTTGCCCTTTGATGAAGCCTTAGTAAGCAATTACTCAAAAATTAATGCTTACCTATTCTGAACCGTACCCGATTCTTTCTTATTAACATAATTTTCATTGCTCACGTATTCTTTGTTTACATTTCTCTAATACATTTTTGTTTGTGAACAAAGTACCTCAGAGAAGGAGGAAAATAAGAGCCTAGAAGTAATATCTTTCATAACTGCACTTCAATACGATATTCTACACTTCAATACGATTATCGTTTAAATTATAATGGTAGTTGCGATGTCTACAGTTAGCGAGTTGAACTCTACTGACTCGAGACATTCAGACACCAAGGAAACGGAAGTGGGGAAGGAAAATAATTATAATTCTGGGTCAAGCGCCGGAACAAAGAGAGTTCAGTTTTATTTTCACGCTACCCGTTTTCTTATGCGTTCCATTGTTGTTTGTAAAAGGATACTAGTACAAGGGTACGTTGGCGTCCTGAGGCCGCCTGTTACGAACACGCAGGTTATTGACTCGTTCAGTCACCTCTTATTTTGTTCTGTATTTTACAGTCTGCTTGTTTTGTATTGTAGTACGGTTGCCTGGCATACCATGGATGATTACGTCACAATGTTTATTTACGTTTACTGCTCTCCTGAATGTTATGTGAACGTGAAACACCGGGGTGAACGAGTCTGAAATTCAAAGATTTGAAATCGTTTCTTGTCTAATTTCCAGGAACAATCGGATACGTTAAATCCAACAGGATTGTATTTTAAGCGGACCCCAACCCCGTTGATAATTTTCTTACTCTCATTTTATCTTTTCGATTTATTTCTGGCTTATCCTTTCGACTTTCAAGTGATCATATTTTAATGAGGTGTGTATTACTTGCTTTTTCGCACTCATCTTGCAATGATTTCGTATGTTTATTGGCTTCTTCATCTCTAGAGTAGCGCGCAGAGTAGCACATATCGTTTATAGAAATATGTACTTGTGCGCTTATTGACTTTTTAAATTATTATTATTGCAATACTAATTCAACGGTAATAGACAATCATTTGTCCTTGTAGATCAAATGATGTGGGGTGTGTGTGTTTACGTACGTGCGCTCAAGCGTACATGTTTGTATTCAAACACGCGTTCGCTGTGGCACATTTATAACGATTGCGTAATGGATGTACAGTGGGTTACAGCATCAATGATAATACGCTGAACATTATTGATTGCGGAGAGGCAGAGTTTGTCAATATGGCTTTTAGGGCTTTTCAAAATTGTAATCGTATTTTGGTCGTTCTGAATGGATGGTTCATTGTCACCGGAGCTGAGAGGAATTTCAGATAGTAACAGCATCATTAAACTCTTCTCAATTCGAAGACAGTTCGTTCACCTCGGTTTGCGGTATCTTGCTTCGTACACCTCGGTGCAATTAGCAGTTAAGCGCTTAGCTTGAGTGTAGAACTGGAAGCAATGCTGAACGGAATGCAATACGTTTGGCGTAACAAAAATGTGGGGGAACCTCGGTGTTTCAGGAAAAAAATTGGATTACTAAATATCTGCTGCACGAAGTAAGTGAGTGAGGCAAGGATAAAATTCGATTTATCAAAGACATTCGTATTATTGAAGTTAGAGTAATGGAAAGTTATCGAACATGCAGTGGAACTTAGACATCTCGAATCTGAAGGAGTAAATATATGAAAATAAAATATTTCGACTTATGAGTAATGAATTGCTGAACATCATTCGTTAAGGAAGATAAATGGAAAACATTGACATACCGGTAATTCGAGGTATAATGATCGAATTATCGACTCTAATAAAACTGAACATGAAAGTGAATCATACCAAAAAAGTCTGAGAATCCTTTTCAAATGTTCTCCTCTTGAATAATGGAATATCCAGATTCTTGTTTTTTAAAATATTAGTAAGCAGAAATTCCAGGAATTGCTACTGCTATGAGGTTCGAGCTGGGCGCGGCCATCGTTATTACCGAGGCAACGAGGCCTAGAGTACAAGCTCATGCCGATAGCGTTTCGCGAGTCCGGCTTGGCTCTCGGGCGCGTTTTTAGGGCGGCCTCGCTGATTGTTGACGTGCTACGCAAACAGCCGAGAAGCTCGCAGCGTTTGTGTCAACGCCCAACAGTTAGTGCTCGGGGAACGTTATTGTCGCGCTTCATTTAACTCCACCTCCATTACCCGCCGAAAAAAAAAGTTCTGCAACGCAGTAGGCACTCACGAGAGTCCGGGAGGCGAGGTTGTCTATCGGATGGGAGCAGTAGTGTGCCGATGGTGCTTTCAGGCTAAAACCCACGCCCATGAAATAATTTTTCATTCAAGAACCGGCCTTTTATGTCGTTCGCGGCGTATTTGCTTCGCTCCGCCCCCCCCCGCGCGACCGTGAGCGTTCTGCTGGCCTCGCGCCCCGCGTCGTCCCCGCACTGCCCCCACCCACTCACCGACCCTGCCCCCACCCTCCCTCCCATCTTCCCCTCCACCCTGCCCCATCCTGCCTCCCCCCGCCACCTGCCCATCCTGCCCCCCATCCCTACCCGGCACCGCCTCTCCAAACCCTACCACCACCCTCCCCTCCCACCTGGACCACCCCACACCTCCTCCCGACCCACCGCCCCTCCACCCGAGCCCACCCCACAACGCCCTCCCCACCCGACCACCCCACAACGCACCTCCCCACACCGACCCACCCACAACGCCAGCGCTCCCACCGACCGGACGCCCCCCACCCGACCAGCCCACTCCCCACCCGCACTCGCGCACCCACAACGCCCCTCATCACCACCCAGCCCCCGCAGGCCCCTTCCTCCCCGGTCCCGCCCTGCCACACCGCATGCTCTCCCTCGCCGGTCCCGCCCGCTCCCGCACTGTACCCCCCGCCACCCTCTCCGGTCGCCCCGCCTCATCATCCAGCCAGCCCTCGCCACACGCACCCCACCATACCGCATCCCTCCCGCCCGCCTCGCCCTCCTCTCCGCCCCGCCCCGCGATCAGCCCGCGGTTCGATTGCTTCGTCCTGGAGGCATCCGGGCGGCTGCGTCGTGCGGCGTAATGAGGCGGGGCAATCGAGTCGCCGCGTGTTTACGGACGCACGTTGAAGCAGTTTTGAGTTGCTCCCCGAAAGAGGGGAAAAAAACAACCGATTACCTTTCTCGTTAATGCTTTGGGGACGGGTGTTTTTTTATTGAGGACGTGAAATTTGGTGGGATTGGGTGTATGTTTGTGATGGTCGGAATTGATACGTGTAGGTATGTTAACATTTTTTAGGAAAAACATTTTATGTTGATATTTGCAAAATTTGAAATTTTTGAAAAATAGATAGCTGATTTTAGTACTATGTTCCATTTTTGTTACATTTTGTTCTATTCTATTTCCGGAAAGAGATCCTAGTAACTTCATAAGCACCTGGTTCGTATGATATCTGTTGAAAATAATTATGACGCAGTATTGTGTTACTTGATGTTATTGCCTTAATATATGCATTTATTAAGAGCCATTATCGCTTCATAAATTTTCATGTGACCTACCATAGAAGCTGAACGCATTGCTGACTTTTCAAAGAATTAACGCATACTTCAAGTAGTCAAAACCTCACGATTTAATCCAATAATCTTTCTGGTAGTTCCTTCACATACATACTCTTTTCCGTTGTAGTTTCTGTTGCAGTTATTTGATTTCATTCCATTGATCTCCACTTATCGCCATTGTTTACTTTTAGTTAACAGGACCACATGGCAGGTTGATTTGTACCGGCGACTCAGCCACTACCTCCATAGCACATCACGGGTACTCTCGTGACACCTCACATGTACGAATACTGCTTCTTGGGCAGTCCCATTTATTACATTTTCAGTTGTGTGTTATTGGATTATTATAAAACACGAATGGAGAAGTACAATCATGCATGCTGGAACCCCCAACTTTCCGATTTATTTAGCATTTCACCACCTTGTTTTCGCCATCTCGGCTCTCCAGGTAGGCACATTTTATAAATACGCATAACTTCTCAGGGTCACCCCAAATGTTGACTCCTGAATTCCAATTTTCTTGTTGATCGAGAGAGCTTTCCCTTTTTCTCTTAACGCGTCGTCCGCGCTGCAGTCCGAAAGCTCTGCCATAATTTGACCGTACGTGTCTTGCCTTCTTGGCCTACCTTGAAATTTCGCTCCGTCCTCGTCTCTCCTGTTTCCGTCATTTGCTACATTTGTTTCAGTCCGTGAGCGTGTGGAAGGGTGTGCTCTCAGTGCTTTCGGAAGTTGTGTGTGTGGGGGGGAGTGGCATTTTAACAGGCTAGTAAACATTAAATGCGTGATATGTAAATAATTCCATATGTTAAATAAATATTTACTTTCCATGTCAAATTTAAATTGAAACAGGATGTTATTTTGCTGCACGTATCTAGAGGATTTAAAATATTTTGCATTTTTAATTGATTTGGAATGAATACATTGTCGTTATTGAGCAGATCAGGTGTATTGTGTTTTTTATGTATGTGCCTTTTTTGTTTTTATACCGATAAAATTGTGGGGCAGTTTTTAGATTGGGGTAAAATATTTGCTGTTACATTGTCTTATGTATTATAGTGTATATATTATTGTTTTATGTATTGTAGTCGTTAATTCTTACATCATTACGCCGTAAAGTAACATTGCATTACTCTGTAGCATATTAAACTAGAATGTACAACCATCTATTTCAAGTCTCCATAACTAATATACGCCCCACTCTTGTCATCCAACTCCTATTTTAGAAACTCTCTTCTACAACATTTTTATTGTACCTTATTTTTGTTATGAACATGCGAATTTGATACATAGTTTTTTTCAATTAGTAACTAGAATATTATATTGTATTGCGTTTATTAATAAATCGATATAAGAGATATTATGTTGACGAGTAACTATTAACGGAGTCCCTATTTAGGAAACGAGTTGTACTTGCTGTTTGTATAGTTTCCCAGCACTTAAAGTTGTGTTCATATTTATAACGATGATTCACAAATGGCAAAATATATGCACGGGTTCAGCTATAGCGCGTCGGAGGTTAAGAATGAAGTACAGGACCTTATGGACTTTTCCGATAAATTAACATCTCCCCCGGTTTTCAAGATATCAAAACTGTTTTAAATTCTCATTAACATAATTTTTAATGACAACAATTACATTAGCAAAAAATACATTGAATATATTATATATTGACCCCAAATCGTGGTGATATCTTTCAAAATTATAATTGTTTTTAGGAAGGGATATGTATGGCTTTGGGAGCAGTCACAGCTGCGGTTCCACGGGCTTCGGTTGCTGTATCATACCGTGCTCAGAAAGTTCGCGTTCCGGTTGTTTACCTGTGTTTAGATGTTTTGTTTTTTAGATTTATGGTTTCAATCACGTCAAAGTTAAATGTAACTTAGTTTACTTTCATTTTGGTTTTTAGGTTTGGAACATTTATTAAATTACAATTTTTATAATTCAATTTCTTTTTCTTTGCAAACAATTTAGCATATATGATCCACCAACCGTGAAGGAGTGGTAAAGTGCTCAATAGTCGAAATCAACAAATGTTAATAATGTTTCTAACGATTTAACTATAATTGTATTTTTGAACGGGATTCGTACTTAATGCGAATGGGGATGTGTGTCCGCTCTCTCGGCGCGAGGCAGCTTGGTTTCCTGGGAATCAAATCTGTTTGTTCCCGTGGGTCTGGCTTATTTTGCCGTCAAAGAAATTTTAAATATTTTTTTGGTAATGGAAACGTATTTCTATACCGTTAAAAAGGAAGCAAGATGATGGATCTTTTTCCAACTGTATGTAGTTACCTTGTATTTTAGATATTGTATTGAAATAGTGGTGCACTATAAATTAATATATCTTCCTGATTTCGTATTGCCATTCCGAATCACTTTGATCACTTTGATTGAAAAATCGACGTGAAATGCTTTACAAAAACGTTTCCAGTATATTGGAGTCTCGTAGAAATAGTTTTAGGTTTGAAGAAAGGGAAGAAAATACGCTTTCATCAAATTGGAAAGACAAACTACTTTAGAGCTAAACTAGCGCTCTGCCCATTGTGGGATTCGTCATTACCAAGCGTGTAACTTTCGATTCTTACTGTACGATGCAGCAGAAAAGCACCACGTTTGTCATCACTGTTTCCATAAGAACCCTACTTCATTCCTAACCTCGGACGCGCCATAGTTTTGATACTCTATTCATAAATGTTCTCTCATTGCATAACACTTACGAATGCATTACGATAAAGATGGAAGTTTTATCGCTAACTCGATGGTTCTAAACTATTTTTGATTATCTTTACCGATAAGCTTGGCTATTGGATTTTTCTGAACTGTTATCATACTAAAAGATAAGCAAGGCATCACTTACAAGTCCATCGCTGATACCGTACTGCATTGTTCTACTTACCTCGAATTAAGTCCTCGTACACTGTCCGATTTCTCTTTATGGTGTTTAAATGTTTGAGCATTATTGGTCTTTTGCTGTTTGCCTTAATTATATTATTTGCTATTTCGTATGCTGTTTTGGAGTGAAGATATTGATTCTCCATCTAACCCGACTTTGATTTAGAAGGCTAGGTGTCTGATCCAGGTGAGCTTTCCGTCCCCGTCTATTACAATGCTAGATGTAACGCGGGATCCTTCACCAGACGTGGATCAACGGCCTCTGGTCACTCGCGTTAAAAAAAAAAAACTATGTGCTAATATATCCATACGAATATAGTACGTATATCCATACGAATATAGTATTCAGGAACTTAACCTGGAGGAGGGGCGACTAGTAGCGAAATGGATAGAGCATACATATTTTCCACAGCTGGTCTCCATCCGATTCTTGTGGAATTTGTTGCAGATAAAGAGAGCTCTCGGCAGTTTTCTCGGGGTCTTCCCATAACTTCCCCCTCTCATTCAATCATTTCTCCCATCACCATTCACCTGATCATTTGCGCTGTTTTCTACTCATTATATCACGTATGTACCTCAACGATATAAGCCGTTGAAGAGCGGCTAAACACCAATAAATAATTATTAATCCAGAGGGATTCCTGCGGACGTTATGTGGTCCGAGTATACCAGTAGAAGCGACAATCTTCTTATTCGCTTAACATGCAATTGCACGCCAAAGATCTCACATTATATTCGTTTCGTTTAATTCGCTTCGTAATCTCGAAGTTACACGGTTGAAAGCACTTCCTGGATTGAAAACAAGAGATTGTGTGGTGCGATCGTGGTTGATTAATGGTAAAGTTTTTTGGTATTTGTAAATGTTAAAATAATTAATCTTATACGTGCAGTAAAAAATTCTGCATTTTGCCTTCGGTAGATTACAGTATTCCAAAATTTCGAAATCTCGGGTTTCCTGTCTTGTGAAGTAAAAACAATGGTTTACTCTTGAATGTTCTTACGTCTACCACAGAACGCTGCCGCACCGTCTCTCTCCCCGCAAAAAGAAAGCGGGCAATGTCACTAGATCTAACCGCATCTTCTCGAGCCCCTCTCGTTTCATGACTTCTGGAAGAGCGTGACGTCATTTACAGCCGCCTTGATGCGAAGTGTGGGGAGGGGGCGTGGCGGCGCGGCGCGTCGCGGCGCCTGCCGTCGTCGCGTGCAGGGCTGGCTGACTGACTGCGCCGGCCGGCCTTTCCTACCCGCCCCGCGCTGCCCCGCCAGGAGGATGGAGAGGCAGCGGAGGAGGAGCCAGGAGGACGAGGAGCGAGGAAGCAGGAAGGACGAGGAAGAGGAGGAGGAGGAGGAAACGAGGAGGAGGAGGAGGACGACCGGAGGAGGAGGAAGGACGACGAGGATGAGGAGGACGAGGCAGGAGCAAGGCAGGACGAGGGAGGGAGGAGGAGGGACGAGGTAGGCAGGAGGAGGACGAGGAGGAGAGGAGGGACGAGGAGGACGAGGAAGGAGGGAGAGACGGAGGGGGGGAGGAGGAGGAGGAGGAAACGGAGGAGAGGAGGACGAGGAGGAAGGACCGAGAGGAGGAGGCCGAGGAGGAGGAGGACGAGGAGGAGGAGGAGGAGGACGCCGAGGAGGAGGACGAGGAGGAGAACAGGAGGAGGGAGGAGACGAGGAGGAGACGAGGAGGAGGGACGAGGAGGAGGACGAGGAGGAGGAGCGGAGGAGGAGCAGATAGGAGGAGGAGCAGGAGCAGGAGGAAGGAGGAGGGAGCAGGAGGAGGAGGAGGAGAGCAGGAGGAGAGGAAGAGAGGAAAGAGGAGAAGGAAAGAGGAGGAAGGAGAAGGAAAGGTTGCGAAGAACAGACGAAAAGGAGAATAAAGGAGAGAAAGAACAGTTGAGACGAAAGAAAAGACGAAAGGGAGAATGTGAAGGAGGGAGGGCAAGGAGGGGAGAGGCAAAAAAACACAAACCAAGTTGAAACAGAATGGCGGTTGAGGAGAAGTCGGTCCATCAGCACATTAAGCAATAATGATCATGCCCTACTAACTACCTCCAGCAATGAAAGTACTTG